>JAOYFF010000116.1:27860722-27870731 GCA_025773925.1 Cryptomyrus ogoouensis
GAAGGGCATCACTCAGAACGTATCGCAGATAAGCTTTAATAAGACAAGTCTTATACTGGCAAATGTAAATCCGCACCCAGAGATTTGTATGAATAAAACCTTTATAGAATTAGGAGGTAAAATCTGGTATCCCGAGAATGCAGCTTATGTTTAAGAATTAACTATAATTTTAATAAATCGTTAATTATGTAATTATTCAATAAAATTGATGAATCAATCATTTAACATCTCTCAAATGTAGTATCCAGATATGAATCAGGATGTTCAAACTGCTGTCATTCCCCATTTCCCCAGTCATTAAAATATTGTGATCAAAAGCATACAATGTCTCAGAACCATAAACCTTCTCCAAAATATAAACACACATGATTAGACTCAACAGAGTATGCGACTGAAGTACACCGGTGTTGCAAAACGCTACATGTACGATTGTTCTCAATATTACTGGTACAGACAATAGCATGTGCTGTACAGTAATACACCATCACTGTTTACTGCTCATACAAGATGTTCTGGTCTTATCCAGAGCTGGGATTCAGTGTGACCATTAGCCACCAGGAAAAAAGTAGAGTTCCTTGGTGGAAGGAGTTGAAATGTAATTTCAGATGCTACTGTCAGTCCCCACGAGCGTTATACATGTGCACTAATAAAACAGGTAATGTAAAGTTAAAAAGGTAAAGGTCCCACCTTACAGTTAGTGCAGTTTTTGCTCCAGATCAGGAAACCGGCGCACTGCGTTTCACTCCTGATATAGCCGTCCTGGGGAGGGACAGCAGTTACTGTGACTGACCTCAGGGCGACGATGTAAGGGTCACTGAAATGAAAGCAAAATAAGAATCTCACTTTTATTAATTTTCAAACTTTTTCATAATCAGTAAGTAGTATTTACCTTATTTCAATGTGCACTTCATTTCTTGGTAATTTTTTTTTAATAAACATGATTTAAACATGGCTAAATCACAGTGCAATGTAGCTCAGTGTCAATTATATGCTATAAAGTGTTTGACAGATTTGTAATTTGCTAACTATATGTGAGATCTGGAAAAAAATCACTGTAAAAATCTACAGAAAATTATGACATGATGAAATAACTTAGAAATAGCCACTAGGTGTCACTGTTCCTCTATTAAATGACATTGTTTGATACTGACTGCAGAATACAGCAGGGTGTAAACAGTATGTGTTCTCTGATTCATAAACATTAACCTTCAAATTTGGATTAAATGTCCTTCATGAGAGATAAAAGTCACCTCATATAAACCCAAATGGAATGCATTATAATGATAAGGACGGCTCAGTGTGGCATCTGCCCTTACAACAGGGCGATGCTTTATATTAGCCTCAGGTATGTTGACACTGAGCTACATTGTTCCATGACACATTGTTCCATGTACATTGGCACCATGTGCTTCCAGCAAGAGGCACAGGATATAACAGGAACTCCTGATAGACTAGTGCTGTGACAAAATAGCAACATGGAGGAAGACATTTACTGCGACTGTTTACTTTGATCAGATTCTTTAACTTTACCAGACGAGCACCTTTTGGACAGGGTCTTCTTTAACATGAACTCATAAGTCCTACTATGATTTAAAGCAGTGAGAGAGAGAGAGTCTGAGCTTGTTGTGTGCACATTAACTTCCCGCTGTGTTGTAGGAAGCCGTGCTCTCTGTACCCGTCTTTGCAGGGCTGTCTCTTGGACAGTAGAAACACAAAGTCCCGTCCAGACTCGCCGTTGATGGGCGGACATTTCACATGGTACACCCTCTCCTCCTCATCTGCCTTCTCTACCTCCTCACAGCTCCTGCAGTGGAGAAGGGGGTGTAATACAAATTCGTCTAACTGACACCAAGTTGCAATTCAGAACAGTCGACATAAGGTTGAATCTACACGTGTTGCAGTGTCCGTCCACCTGCATAAATACTGAAAGTCTCCAACGTCCATTTTATATTAGTGCTGTATTTGTGATCAGTTTCACTGTATATGTTAAACAGGTATACTTTGCTTGAGATCGTTTTAAAGGTAATGTCTAGATTATTTCTGATTGTGTGTATAGAAGCTGTGTTCCTGAAGGCAGGGGCATTGTAAAAGGGGTGAGAGTTTGGACCATCCCAGGCGCCCCAGAGTGACAGCAGGGGCAGAGCCCAGACCTGAGGGCTTCGGGGGGGATACTCCCCAGGGGAAATTTTTTCCCTCATGTCTAGCAGCTATATTGCACTATTTTTCCAGCCATTCCTGAACATTCAATGCTTAAAAATCTGTACATCATTTGGGAAAAACATGGTAGAAGACGTCAAAATTATTTAAAAAACCTATAAGATTCAGGGCTTCTGAGAAAATATTCATGTCTGGAGCCCCAGAAACGTAATCGATGAAGATATTTCTCTCAGATGAGGAGCGTTAGATCTGGCCAGTGGGCAGCTTACAGGTAGTGTTGGTCCCACTGTGGGCGCAGACAGAGGTCTGACAGGAGGGAGAAGGCGTGGACGGCTGGAGCGTGGACGTCCATCTCCACCCTCATGCACAGAGAGTCCTGGTCGTCGTTCACGGACACGGTGACCTACAGCCGCAAAGGAAAGAAGAGGAACATCAGCAAAGGCACCTTTCTATCTATTTCCTGAAGGAAGCTCTTTACTGGGCTTTTGAATAAGTTACATTATTACAGTAACTAAAATGAGTAAAAGGGCAGTTTATTTTGGATTTGGTGGGCAATGGAGTGTAGTGGCATATACTGTATATACAGTTATATAAAGGTATATAAGGCAATATGCTATCCTTTCTTTATACAAATGCACAAAGCATAGGTGTTTAGTCCTGTTACCATGTTGCTGATGCTGCTGGCTTGCCAGTCTTTCTTTGCAGCCAGGATGGTGAGAGTCGCTACGTTGTTATAGCCCAGGTAGACCTGCAGAGGGCACAGTAGAGTTCGTCCATGAGTCCAGATGTTCCAGTGACCTAAGTTTGGTTCCAAACCCAAACTTACACATACCCTCTTCTGAACTTGTAGGTATAGCAACTTATGTTGTCTTACAAGCATCTAATCATGCAAATGTGAGCTGTTTCCAGCAAATTTTCCAAACAGCATATCTTTCGCTCTACATCTCCCGGTTTCTGAGATGTATGTCACAGGAGGGAACTTTCAGTTGAAACTGCGCTTGTGGATTCTGTGTCAAAAGGCAGAAGCATTGTGACATTTAGAGATGGGGAGTGACACGACAGGAAAAGGTCAACAGAAAAACACGCATATCCAAAAAGTCACAGCCTTGCTAATTAACCTTCCCTGGGTTTCGAACCGTCTTATAGATGTAAAGGGCATGGCCATAGATGTCATTTACCTGATTGCCTTTATCCCACGGAACCGACAGGGGCCCTTCGTCTTTGCAAGATAAGAGGTGCTTCCTGCAATGACAGATCGCGTTTTATTGGTGCACAATTAAAGAGGGCATCGGCCTTCTCTAAATAGGAAAATATGGCCACATTAATTTCTTCAAGGACAAAGAATATAGCCTGCAGGAGAGAATAAATACTTTTAATGATCAGACGCTGCATTGTTCTACTTGAATCATGCACAACTCATAAAGCAATAAATAAAGCTGAGCTGTGCATCTTCCCAGAAAGAAATCATTATTAAATGTGTTCAAACTCAAAGTCAAGCATATTTCATTATTATTCCTGTACATTAACAATTAAAAAAAGTTCAAAGGTATTTTGCAGGATAGTGGATTTATCACACTCAATTGTATTGTGCCTTTGCAAACATTTTATTTGATTTAACCAGCTGCTTGGATGTTTGAGTAGTGCAAAGGTTTTATTCTCTTATTAGTTGAAAAAGCCTTCACACTTCATGGAGTGATGTGAACAGTACTCAGTCATTGTGTGTGTGTGTGTGTGTGGATTAGGTTCATATTACATTGTGGAGAGCACAATGTAATAAAACCTGTTATTTTGACATTATCAAAGATTTGTGAATGCAATCAAAAAAGTAAAAATGCCAAAAATCTCATATTTTGTTTGGTTACTTATGATTAAGGTTAGGGCTGGGTAGGGGTTAAGGTTGTCGTTGTTGGGATTGTTGCCCATAGAAGTGAAAGATAAAAATACACGCTGTGTGTGTGTGTGTGTGTGTGTGTGTGTGTGTGGTGGTGGGGGGGCACTGCACCTGGCCAGGCGGATTCTCCTCCTCACTATGGCTGCAAGGTGTCTCCTCTCTCCATCCTTGGAGAATAACCAGGGTCAGTTTGGTTATGCTGTGCTCACACACACGTCAGTGAACATGATAAAACATGATCATACTTCTGACAAACATAAAGAAGTACAAAAGATAAACAGAGTATTTAATACTGTTAGTGCAGTTCTGGCAGATACATGGGGGTCACTGCAAATATAGGTGTTATGTAAAATGCAGTGAGAAAAAAAGGTACAAAGGAATGTAGCTGTTCTGCTGCAGAATAAAAAATTACGTTTTTTCAATCGTTGTTCAATGATTTAAATGGTGTCATTGCATTCCTGGTGAGTATAACTGAAGCAGTAAATGATTGGTTGGTAATGAATTATATGTAGCATTGCAGCACCCTGATGAATATGCCAACTGAGGCCTACCTTTGTGGTGTAGGTGACTCTGGGGAAGCTATACTGCTGTTCCTCGTCCATGTGGTAGATGAGGAAGGCGCTGTTGATGTGTCTCGGTCTCCCCTGGTTCCATTCCTGGCAGTTATAGGCTTCCACCTTCACTCCCACCTCTGCACTGTTAAGCCAAAGAAATCACACTAATGATGGGCATCGTGACCCAGGTACAGCGATAACACACAACCTCTGCAAATGACAGCAGGTTCACACCTTTAAACAAATGCACCCCACATTATACTCTTGGGAGTTTTGCTTCCACAAAAATCTTCTGAGGGCAGAATGAAGAATGATTGGTTCAGAGTGATAACCAATCTAATTGCAGAGGAGGTGGATGCAAGCAGCTAGTGGAGGCGGGACCAACCAATCAGATCTCTTGGTCCCACCTCCTCTAGTCCCTTGGACCCACCTCCTCTAAAATCTGGTTCTCTCTCTGAACCAATCATTTTTCGTTCTGTCCTTAGAACGCTTTTGTGCAAGTAAAACTCCCACAAGCCCACATTATCCGTTGTGTTACATTTTGCACAATTTAAAACTAGTTTACTTCAGTCAAAGAAACTCAGTGAAACTCAGTCAAAAGAAACATTATTTTTCCAAGACTATCAATCAAACCGTACCTGGGCATACTGGACAAGACACTATCACATAGTGATCTATAAATATGTTGGTATGGTAATGGCAGGTGTAAAAGTCACTGTGGTTTGATGTGATTGAGTGGAGATGTATGATGGCACCTTTGCTCAGTACCTCGTTCCAAAGACGTTGTTAACCATGGCCTTGAACACCAGTCTGTCTCCAACGGTGGATGGACCCCGGAATTTAAACATGTCCACGGCAAGCAGGGTAGGGAAAGTCCCACATAGGCGACTAAAGAGGAAAGGAGTAGGGTTAGGGACGGGGTGGGAATAGGGTTAGGTTTAGGCACGGGGTGGGGATAGGGTTAGGGTTAGGGACGGGGTGGGAATAGGGTTAGGTTTAGGGACGGGGTGGGGATAGGCAAGCACCAGGTAGTTAAGTGGAAGCACCCTTGAGAAACCTTTTTATTCAACATCACCTAAGTAAACATTTTACCGTAAATGTAAAGTACTCGAATTTTATTCAAGTCTCAAGTTTTTGTTGTCATGTTTGGAGGAACACAATGAAATTGTGATGCCACAGTTGCAGGATCGTGAATCAGGTACGTGGAGAGACAATAGGACAAACTAGCGCAATATAAGAGAAGACAATGCAAGACAAGAGAGTGCAATATAAGACAATAAATAAGCAATAAATAGGTGGTACAATATACGATTAATATAAGATTAAAATAATTTAATCCTATTAGGGACATTGCTCTTGTACCTTTGAGTTGGTAGTTGACTAATTAGTTGAGCTCAAAAAATCATCATCAACCCCTCTCATCCTGGTCCTTTATGCATATAACACCTCTGTTTAGCTGTATTATATTGTCATTTATTGTATTTACTATATTTTTATCTGTAAAACCGTGCCTGTCTGTCCTAACACCAGCAAATTCAGTATCCAGGTAAAACGCTTTGTGCATGTTTGTGCTTGGTAAATGAACCTTTACTTTGAGTAGACATGCTTTCTATATTTAGCTGGACGACTGCAGTGTATAAGGTATCATTAAATCTGGTATTCAGGTAAGCAGTGTGTGATATATGAGTAAGCAGGAAGCAGTGCTGCGTTTTCATTGGGCCGGTGATTTGTTTAACTGAAGGGGTGTGCTGAAAGCAAACAAAGCATCGTGTGAGCAGATGAACACCCTGTATAAAATCAGTGCCGTGAAAGACATACATTTAAACTAAAAAAAATCATAAGACCTTCTATGAATGCCATATCTATGTATAGTCTGCTCACTAAGAAAACCTTGTATCTGCAAAATCATGTTTTTTCATGATACAAAAAATTTATTTTACTGTCCAATTCTTTGCTGTAGTTTATGACTTAAGAAAAATAAACGAACATAAAGAAGTTAGATTCAAATGCATAACATATCAGTTTAACAAATGTCATTGGAGTAAATAAATGGGCTAAAAACTAAATAAGACACTCATGTTGAAGCCTTGTATTATGGGATGGTGCACGATATTACATGGCCATTTATTGCACAAAGGAAACAATAAAACAGTGTATGTGCATGCATGCAGTGCCGTGGGATACTCACTGACTTAACAGAATTTAAATTTGAAAGTTCATGTGTCACGCCCCGCTCCGTCCGCTCCTGATGTGTGCCACGCCCACCTCGTTACCTTGTGTTCATCCCTGATTGTTCTCACCTGTGGCTCGTTACCCGTAGCTTGTCTTTTGTATTTAGTCCTTGTCTCAGTAAGTCTGCCGAGATTCGTCATTGTATTGTCCGTAGATGTCCGTGCCTGTCCGTCCCTTCCTGAATAAACCCCGTTTACCCGACTTCCTGGCTGCTCTCGCCTGCTTCCCACAGCTCGCCATCTTACCCGAACGTGACATCATGTTTATGTTTACCCCAATAGTTTATCTATGACCTACAACATTACAGAAACAATATGAGTGTATTGCTTATCTTCATCAACAGTGCATACCTATCTAATATAGGAAATGTGGAGACAATGGACCTAAGGGACATGTGCCTTGCAGATACATGGCTGTCATGTTAGCAAAAAAACAGGAAATCGGATATGTTTCACTTACATCACTTCCTTTTAGATTTCTAATGACTAGTCATTTACGGCTTTTCACAGAAGAAAATTGATGATTTTCTAATGTGTAGTGCACCAAAAACCTGAAAATCACCAAAACTGCAGATACTAGGTTTTATTAGCCGACAATGTACCATTATAATGCATTATGAAGGTATCTATAATGCATTACAGATAACAGCTTTAAGGAAAGTGTTACCAAACCGACTGCCAGAATGATGGACATTTCCTTAAAAAAATCTTAGGTGTCCATCACTTTATGGCTCATGAGGGGTTTTAATCATCACTAAGTGATTATATGATCATTGGTATTGATGCATAAGATTTTTTTGTATCTGTATATGTTAAATGTTAAGTATAACATAATTCAAAATTTTCTAACTGGTTAAATCTCAATATGACACAGATACTGTATAAGTATAAGCATTAACAAATACTTATGACTGAAGACTAACATCATAACCTTCAAGGTGTAATTTGGGTCACCTGGCTGCAACAGAGGCAACATTCTCCATCCATGACATAACCTGCCCGCCAAAGGTGTTGCCGTGGTGATTCGCATTGGGTGGCAGCACCAGCTCAGTGCTCTCCACCTGAGTCATCTCTGTAGGCTTCAGGGGATGGCTGTCTTTTCTGCTGTGGAGACCTGCCATAACACATAAAGGTCATGTACCTTAAGCCTCATAATGCACACTGTGTAGGACCTCAGCTGAATGACAGGAAACATGCAGCTTCTCCATTTTTACCACCTACAACATCTCAGCTGTCTTCCCTATGGCAACCATGACAACTAAATAAAATTCAAATTAAAATACAATAATGGAAATATACTGAAGAAAGAGCTTTTGGCAACACTTTCTATGAATGTCTATAGGAATGTCCAAACACATTCAAAACACATTATAATGCATTCATAAAGCATTATAAACATGGCTATACATATTTATAAAAAGGCATATAGCTATTATAGCCATGTTGCATTATGACACATTATGAATACTTTATGAAGCACTCATCTATAATGCATTATAGATTCCTTCATAATGCAGTGCAAAGCATCCTTAATGCTTATACTGAGCATTATAATACATTACTAAAGTATCTATAGTGCATTACAGATGAGAGCTTCATAGGAGCCTATGAAGTATTATAATCAACACCACAACGCCTACTGATTGTCAGTAGAAGTTGCCGTAATGCTTTATTAATTCTTATTCTAACCATTATAATGAATTATGAATGTATCTTTAATGCATTATAGATGACAGCTTCAAGTAAAGTGTAACAGAATTTTTCTGAAAGAATATATTAGTTACATCATGGAGGACAGGGCTAAAATACGATATGATAAAATGGTGCGTATGTAATGCCGTATGGAGGAATGTGTAGCTTGTCATTTCTGCCCAGGTGGACAATCATCATGCATACTCACCAACTGCAGCACAGACTAAGGGCACATGCACAAGGGCCAGTGATGACACGTGGGGGCTGGTTCAGTCAGTGCCTTTGCAAAGCTCTTGCTTTGTATGGATGGGAAAGGGATGAGGCGAGTGACGGAATGAATTTTGTTTGTACCCTCATGAGCGGTCATGCTGTCGCCTGGCTGACTCATGGCTGACCCTGGCTGCATTCTTTCCAGTGTTAGACATGGACTATGTGCAGATTCGCATCTTTCCTGGCCCTCGTTCCACTGGTCACCTGTTTTTGCCCGACCATGGGTCCAAGAGGCCTGGCAATGAGTCAAGCAATTATTGCATCTCCTCTCTTAACTCTGCTCTTAGATTCCTAGTAAAAGCAATGATACTGCTCTACTGTGCGCAACGTGGCTAGGATCTCATGACCAATGAATTCGTGATTAACTAGGCTTAGCGTATAGATTATAGATTTTTATCAACATGGTGATTATTTGAGGGTTGAGGGTAACTTCAAACTGCCTCTAATATGTATCTATTTCAGTTTTCTTCGCTTCCTGCAGTGCTGCTCACCTACCCTCTTAACCCTACGCCCTACAAGAGCAACTGGCGAACAGCTGACCGTTGCTATTTAGGATGTGGTAATCCTGCATGAGTTTGGCGAAGGCCCCCTGGTTGTAGAGACGGAGTCTGCGTCTCTCGGATGCCAGCGAATGCTCTAGCTGCTCCTCTGCAGAAACGGGGGCGCTGACCAGTGTCAGGCACACCTGCAAGCATGACCGCGCAGTGTGGTGAGCAGTGTAGCTGCATAGGGCTTCTAAGGTCTCCCCAAATGAATGAAGTCTATCTCACCTTCTTAGATCCAGTGGGTTTGCCCACGAATGTGGAGAAAGCCAAACAGACCTTCTTCTGCATGCCACTCAGCACGTCCTGTACAGACACATGGATGCCGACCTGCACATATCAGATTTTATTGTTACATCATGCAGTTACAACAAGGACGCTTTGTGTCAAAGGGCTGTATATAGTTTATACCAGAGGTGGGATAGTCCATTTCAGGTATGAGATGCGTATGCACGTCTTCCAGTCCATTTCAGGTATGAGATGCATATGCACGTTTTCCAGTCCATTTCAGGCATGACATGCATATGCACGTTTTTCAGTCCATTTCAGGCATGACATGCATATGCACATCTTCCAGTCCATTTCAGGCATGACATGCATATGCACATCTTCCAGTCCATTTCAGGCATGACATGCATATGCACGTCTTCCAGTCCATTTCAGGCATGACAT
>JAOYFF010000116.1:27870831-27884513 GCA_025773925.1 Cryptomyrus ogoouensis
TGCATATGCACATCTTCCAGTCCATTTCAGGCATGACATGCATATGCACGTCTTCCAGTCCATTTCAGGCATGACATACATATGCACATCTTCCAGTCCATTTCAGGCATGAGATGCATATGCACATCTTCCAGTCCATTTCAGGCATGACATGCATATGCACATCTTTCAGTCTATTTCAGCTACTGATGAAAGTACTCCAGTAAATGATTCTCTTTGTATTATTTTTGCTAATCAATGTCCACAAAATGCATGTAATGTAATTGCGTCAAGTCTTCAAGGGGAACATGGAGGAAAGCCAGAAATGTGAATGATAAAAACAGAAATCATAAACGTTGTTTTATTAATATGACTAAAACTACGCAGGTCAGACATACATGAATTTAACCTGAAATTACAAAAAGATGGGCAAACACTCACATAAATACTAGTTATTTGTCAACCAACACAATAAAACATCTAACACCTAACAATTATACAAGTACACAGGTTAACACGATTTAGCTGAAAAGTATGTATTAATAAAACTGTAGAGCGAAGCAAAATATTACAACAATAAAATATTCATGTTAAAACATTAAACTATGCAATAATAATGAATTACAAGACCCTGTACATCTTGTTAAAATGGCATTTAAGGTAGGTAAGGAGTAGGACTATGTGTTTATACTGTACTATCC
Organism: Cryptomyrus ogoouensis; assembly: GCA_025773925.1. Lineage (NCBI taxonomy): Eukaryota > Metazoa > Chordata > Actinopteri > Osteoglossiformes > Mormyridae > Cryptomyrus > Cryptomyrus ogoouensis. Next base: position 27,871,512 of record JAOYFF010000116.1, read on the forward strand.
ACCACAAAGTGGGTTTGATAACTCTAGCAGGAGAGCAAGGTGGGATATGGAAAAAGCCCATATACCAGTACTTCAACAAATAAAAATAAAAAACTCATCTTATGCAGTGAAATATTATGTGTAATTTGTAACAGTGACATTTCTGTCATCAATGTCTGCAGTTGTTATTACACGTCTATTAATATCTCGTAAAGGCTTCAGTTTTGCTTTTGAAAATTATATGAAAAACATACTGAATGTAAACTAAATGTAAATCAGTAATGTAATATTGTTTCTAATCCTTCACGTTTGTAAATGTTTATGCAAGTCTTTAATAAGTTTTCACAGGGCTGTGTGCAATGTCTCTACAGATTTTTGACATTAATTACATGCATACATCTATAACATCTAACCGTCTATTTAACAAGCTTGCCTTTTGTTGCTGTGCACCATTTTAATGTTTCATGACAGTCCTTTAAATATATGAGCTCCATTACCTTCGACAATTCACGGCTGCCTGACCTACCTCCATGCTGGTATTGAAAGACCGGTTTACTTTGGCTCTTATGGTTATTACTTGACCAACCCTGCGAAAAGAAAGACAATAAGACTTCAGTGGATTAATGAATTATAGCTCAGTCTACATTTCTTTTATTTCAGCTTGGTAAAGAGTAAAATAGAGAAATACCTCACTGTCTCTTCAAACTGGATATCATCCATGGAGGCTGTGACACATGCTATTCCAGCATGCTTCTCAGCTAAAGAAACAGAAAAGGTAAATGTGAATTCTGCAAACTGGCAAACAATATGTGGAAGTGTATTTCAACAAACTGAACTTATAATAATTTGACAAAGCTAGGCGAGCTTTGGAGTGGAACATGGTAAAAACTACCAGGACCATTTGGAATGGTGTAGTAACCCGCATTTTCTCAAAAATTTGCGACAATTTCAAGTATGAATAATTTTGGACGTGGCATTTTTGGTAAATGTAAACAAAAAAATAATTTATATCTCTAGCATAACGTATTACTTTCTTTTGTCACATGCAAAACATATTTGGCATTGGGTACAAATACTTTTGGGCTTAACTGTACACACAGCATGTCAGAACAACTTGTGACAGTGTACTGAAATTCTGACAATGCTGTTACATGTTATATGTCTCTCATAATGACCTTTACACATCAGCACACCCCTTGTGTTTTCCCTAAGGATTCCAGGTATTCTCCCTTATTCATGTTGTTATAACATGCAGTTAGACAAGTTGGTGTTTCAAAATTGCCTGTAATGTTTCAGTATACAGTCAAACCTCCCTTATCCGGGCAGAGTGGGACCGAGGGTTCCCCTTAAGTAAGAGATGCCCGTAACTTAGAAATACATGAACAGTACAATGTACATGTACATGTGTACAAATACAAACTACCTGATATTTATGAGGTGCAAGGCTTATAATAGGGTGTTATTTCAGTCTGAGCTAGCGAATCATCCCGTTTTATTCTTGCAGTGGTCATCCAGTTTTTAACCAGCATCAAGTGAGCAGGATGATTTTTTCTTTACTCTTCCAAATATCGCCTACCGTAGACTTTAGCCACTCCAAAATGGTGTGCAACACCTCTGCGTGATTCTGCTTTTCGTATCTCTGTAATGTTATCGAGCTTCTTTTGGAGGGACATGACACTACGCTTCCTTCTTGAAGCCATGGATTTTGCGCAGTGTTACGCGCCGCTGTAAGTTCAGCTCCGCCCACAGCCTCGTCCACTAGCTCGCTCTCCATTTGACTTTCGCTCCGCCTCCACGTGCAGACTCCACCCATGACTCTCTGTATGCGGCATTCGTCACTTCCATTTTCTGAAGTGAAAACTGAAAAGCCGACCGCAAGACGTCTCGGGAGCTCTGCTCACATTATTTTGTTGGTTTGCTTTTCTTTGATGGGTATTGCTGTGTATGATTTGTTTGGTTCATTGGATTTCTGACTTTCTCTTTGCCCTTTTTCATTCCATGACCAGGACAGAATCTACACGTTTCCTCCTGGAAACTCTGCGGTATCCCAGTAGAGATCTTTCCAGGGAATCTGAGGAATGTGACCCCCCTGAAACTGGAACACGTTCTCTGGTCTCCTTGCTTAAAGATAGGGTTCACCACCCTAATCTGCCAGTCCAAAGGCACTGTCCCAGATGTCCACACAATGTTGAAGAGGCATGTCAGCTAAGACAGCCCAACAACAACAAGAGCTTTCAAGAACTCAGGGCAAATCTCTTCCACCACTGGAGCCTTACCACCGAACAGTTTTCTGACTGCTTCAGTGACTTCAGCCCTAGAGATGGGCAACTCGCCCTCTACTTCCAGCTCTACTTCCTCCAGGAAGGGCATATTAGTAGGATTCGGGAGATCCTTGAAATATCCTTTTCACCGCCGGACTATATTCCCATTTCAGGTCATCAGTTCTCCATCTCTGCTCTAAACAGCATGGGTAAAGCTATAAGTAGACCCACTCCAACTTGGTGCCTCTCACCATGGGCAACTCCAGAGTGGAATAGAGTTTGAGAGCCTGAGCCATGCGTTGCAGTGAGCCTGACTACATCTAGTCGGTATCTGTTTATCCCCCCCACCAGCTCAGCCTCCGTTCCCACCAGAGTATACATTCCATGTGCCAAGAGCCAGTTTTGGTAGCTGACGATTGATTTGTCGAGGTCCCTGCCTTCGACTGCCACCCTATGTACACTGCATCCAACCCACCCGACTCCCCTGCAGATGGTGCGCCCACAGGAGGGTGGACCCATGTTATTTCTTTGGGCTGTGGTTGGCCGGGCCCCATGAGTGGAGACCCTACCAGGGGCAAACAGACCCCTCTACCAGGATAAGGTGATGATTCATGTAGGGGAAAAACATATAGTGCAAGACAAGATGAACTGCGAAGACAGTACACATAGTGCAGATAGCTCTGGACTATTGCCTTGTCAAAGATGGATGCTTCCTGGCGTGTTATGGCTGGGGGTGGGGGCTGTCTGAAGGAGGTGTTGTAGTGTCTGATGGCAGTAGGTAGGAGGGATCTACTGTAATGCTACTTAGCACAAAATTATGTGGACACCCCTATTAATTAGAGGAATTGGCTAATTTAGCCAAACCCATGGCTGACACAGGAGTATAATTAGACACACAGCCGATGCAATATCCAGGAACAAACAACAGTAGTAGAACAGGCGGCTATACAGAAGAGGTTCATGACTTTCAACTTGGTGCCATCATAGGACACCATCTTTCCAACAAGTCAGTTTGCCAAGTTTCTGCCCTGCTGGAGCTGCTCAGGTCAGCTGCAAGAGAAGTCAGGGTGAAGTAGAAATGTCTGGGAGCAGGTATGAAGTGGCCGACTAAGGCATACCCTTGTTTATGAATGAGATGTTGGAAAAGCTGGTGCCAACATGCTACACATAAGATGTTCACTCATAGCATATTGTAGAGGTGTCACATTAGTGTTAACGGTTTAATAAAACCAGTCTCCAGCCGGGCAACTCTTTGGATAGAAAATGAAAGTAAGGGGATTTCAGACAAGCAGGACATTGTAGTTCTAGCCAAGTGGTGATGTGTTTAGTATGGAAGATGAATTATAAGCTCACCATGGACTCTAAAGCAATGCCAGACTTCACAGCTGCATACATTCTTGTGAAGTGTATACATGGTTATTTTACCCACAACTCAAATAACTGTAACTTTAATAACTGTAAAATGCAACTTTAGTTATTATTGGTTTTAACAGTAATATTATGTTTTCAAAAATGCATGGACACTATCTTAGTTTGACCAACTAACTCAAATAACTGTAACTTTAACAACTGTAAAATGCAACTTCAGCTATTAATGGTTTTAACAGTAATATTATGTGTTCAAAAATGCATGGACACTATCTTAGTTTGACCAACTAACTTAACTCTTTGTGTCATTAATATGTAGAATACAGCATGCAATCAGGGACTAATGCTAATTACATTTTTTTCTGGTGCTGGAAAAAGCAGATCCTTAATAAAACAGCTTTTGTCCTCATTGCTACAGCTGCCTCACAAAATCCCTCATCCCCTGCATGTGCGAAAACATAGATATCATTTCTGCTACCATTTGATCTTGTGACAGGCAGATCAGTGGCACAGGGGTTGTCGACTTTTGTCATCGACATCACAGGGCTCAACTCTATCCATTACAGAGCTGTCACACTGGCAGCACATCAGTGGTACAGCCGGTGGCAACATCAAGTGCGGTTTGCCCGCTAGTCAAAACTCTGTGTACGCAACGTGACCTACACTCACTGACAGACATGAGAACATGGCTTTGTTCAGCTGTAGCCAATCAAAATTAGTATCAAGATTAATACAGCAATCTAGGACCTTTCCATTTCCCAAGATGTCCAATGAACAGTGAGGAGAAAACATCTGCTAAAGACAGAATCAAGCTTGCTATAATACTTTAATAATGTGTACTTACGGTTCCTAATTTTATTATTATTATTTTTTTAATCTAAATATATTGTGGGAATGGGAAAATGGGACGTCTTCACCATTTGGGTCATGTGAATTTTCTTGTACTGAACTGCACTCCCTTTGAGAAGATGCTCCCCTCTCCTCATGTGAAGAGCCTGTTTACCAACAGCAAGCGCTTAGCGCCTTATCAATATTTTATCTTTCCAACTGCAGTAGAGAAAACCCCTGATAGCACGAACTGCTGTGAGAGGAGAGAACAAACGTAAATCATTTATGACTCCTGCAGCCTGAAAGGTCCATTGGAAAGTGAATATATCTTTGCTAGGTGATGAAAGCCCAGGTCTGGGCCTGGGTGAAAGGTAGCTGTGTTGGTTCTTTTTGCTGGGAAAAAAAAGTCATCCAAAGGTTACTGTTCTTGATAAGAGCTTCAGAGATCTATACTTTGCGGGCCAAGATGCTTATTAAGCTATGCTACTTGTTAAGCTATTCTGCGAATGCACTGCATGCACGTTATGTTTGGGTTATAATTATAGATGGGCGATCCACATTTTTTCAGTTCCGATTCGATGCCGATACCGATACAGATTCCGATACAAGAGCTCTTTTTACTTTGTTATACTTTATATATTCATTTTTAAGCTAGTAAATACAGATGGAAAAAATGTATGACAAAAAATATTTAATTAGGCTACTACAAACATACATAACGTACTGTTCCACCTCGTTTGTTTTAAGCGTTTTTGAGGTATTTGCAGTTCAATATGAATATCTTCAAAGCATGCAAGTATACACAAGTGGCGAATGCTTAAAATTTTCTCTCATTGGTGTCAGTGCAGTTACACTTTTGTTGCGATGGCAGCGCCTCTTGCATCACAAGCTGCAGTGATTTCGCAAAACAGTCCAATTAAGTTAGCGACTCCCAGATCATCCATTGCTTTGTTTTGTCTCGTAGTTGCGTGCGTTTTGTTAAATGAGATTGTCCATTAAACGCTATTCCCACCTCTCAAAGCTTTATTTTACATAGATTGCAAATCGCTGTGCTACTGGTTTCTGTTAAAAGCGTAAAATACTCCCAGATCGTCACGTCTTATCTTACGCTCCTCGTACTGCGAAGGAAATGCGCATGACGTCACGGCAGGCGGAAGTCACTGTACTCACACCCACGGAGTAGCAAAAAAGACTGATAGCATTCGATTTTAATGCCGCAAAAAACACATGTAAAATGGGAAAGAGCTGTCGTGTGATTGATTGCCAAAAACTAAATAAGTAAGTATATGACGTGGATCGGTCACGCATGGCCAATACCCGATCCATCAAATAGGTCTGGATCGGCGCCGATACTGATCCGAATATCGGTATCGGTGCATCTCTAGTTATAATGTGCTGCCTGCCTGCTTTCTGTATGCCCAGAGTTCTGGCCACTTTCCAGCTGCATCGTTCGAATGGCCCGTATCTGTTGGGATTTCAACCTGCAACCTGAGCTATTTTAGCGCATACTGTCTAAAAGTATTGCACGACTGGAAAGGGCAAGGTATATCAAAATATTTCATTATTCAGTATACAACCAGTCCTTATATGTAACTTTATTCCATAAAAACAAACAAACAAACAAGTAAAAGAATATTGCTCATGAAAGCCTCCCAGACAGACTGTGTGCAGCCCCAGAGTGTATAGGGAATGCAGTGTTTACTTCTGGCTTTGAAAAATGGTTGACTTTTCGAATTATGATTATTGTTCTACTTCAGTGAAGACAAATGCTCACGATTTGACATTTAATCATGTACGAATTACTGGAGCGGCTCAACAAAGAGGAAAGGGTGCCACACAGAGCACAATAACTCTCCTGAATCTGCTTTAGCAATCATATGATTAGCATAACTTTTATATAACGTTCAGTCAATATGCAGCTATTTTCCAGTTTAAAAAAATCTGCTTCAGTTCAAAGCTGCAGCTTACATTATTCCAATTTACGATGAACAAAATGAAGAATAATCTGGTTGTGGGAATGGCTTCCATCTGCCACACCACCTCCTGGATGAGAAACCCACCTGCTAGACATGCGGTGGTATCCATCCACTTCAGTAGCTGCCCGGCACCCAGATCACCCCGGTGGTTGGCATGACAAGGCAGGACAGCCTGGCACATCTGGACCTCTGTCTGGTGCCTGGCTGCCCCCTTAATTAGCTGATCCTGCCCGTCGGGCTTGTGGGCACTGTTCATCATGGCTCCCCTATGGTTGTTCTCTAAGTGCTTGTATACAGTGTATTGCCCCCTACATGCGCCTGCTTCTTATCTACAACATTCTGCTAACTGTGCCAATAAACACGCCAGGAAATGCGAGCCCTGCTCAGACCCAGCCAATGGGGAGCAGGGGTAGAGACAAGCCCACCGACAGGGAACTGATTGGCTTTTCATGCAACATAATTATTACATAATTACATAATTATGTACAGTATAGTGCATTTATAATTTTCTTATACAAGTTGATTAATTTTTATTACTTCACCTGATTTTGTGCTGCGGATTCACACTGCTGGTCAGATGCTGAAATTCTAGTTTTGTTTTTTGTAAAACCTCAAACCAGATGACCACTAATCACATATTGGTCACCCAGCTAGATTGCTGACCATCTCATATTATGTATAAGCCTGGATGTTCTTACATAAACTCACTGATCTATGAATTTACATATTTTTTTCTGAAGCTATATCAAACAGCAGAGATGTTGCTGTAGCAGGTGTTCCCGTTTTCAGTCAGCGAAACAACCTGCTGACTGATTATCAGATCTGCTTTTGCCATCAGCTGCCTGGAACACAACAGGCCTTTTTAAAGAGCAAATGACGAAGGGAAGCACAGGGCACCCAGTTGTGTTCAAAGCCCCTGCTAATGACCTCTTAGGGCTGCCCTGTATGTAGCCACATGTGGAAAAAGAACAGACCGTCACAGAATTAACACACAAATGCATGTATTGCAGGAAAAATCCCTTTGCACAAGAAACTTCAGTCGAGGAACAGTAATTTCAGTTGAGCTTTGAGCCAAGTAATATTAAAAATAAAACACAAAACCAAACAAAGCTGAGCCCTATGTTCTTACAGAGGCATGGAATTTTTCCAATGAAATCCATGCAGGAATACATTGTAAATTTATAATCTTTGTTGGTCAACAACTGTTTATTAATGGCCATTTATTAAGCCATGTTTTTAAAGGCAGTAACTGGCTCTGATATCACTTAGTTAATGGCACCTCTGCCTGTTTACGGTCGTGGGCATTTCTTAAATCCAAGGGATGATAAAAATGTATGTAATGGAAGAGATTGAGTCACACAAACACACAAACAGCAGCGCCCAGTAGCTTTAGGAGGGAAGAGAAGCTTTATATCAGTATATTCAAAACCCATATCGTACTTCTCGATGTATTTACAAAAACTCAACACAAGGTTAAAATTAAACACATCACAAATGGCTAAAAAAAAAAAAAAACTAAAAAACTAAAATGAAAACGATGGCGAGTAAATTTACAAAAGTCTCTCTCGTAACTCCACCACACAAAATTTGACGTAAAAAAGTAGATACTATTACAATGGTAGTAATGCTAAAAAAGCAAACATCTCCGTTTTTTAAGATACTTATTAAATAATTCACAAAAACACAGATGAATTTCAAAGCTAAAAAATGACAACTGCTGCATAAAAAGATCAGAGAGGACAATACAATTCACAAAACTCAAGCATTTTCATAATGATGATTCATAATTACAGTTATCATTGTAAGAACAATGGGCAGTGAATTAAGGTAAGAAAACAGAACAAAGCCTTAATTCCATTCTACCCTACCCCCATCTCCTCCAATTATATAAGCAAAAGAAAAAAAATATATCACAGTTTGTCCGGGTGATGCAACTATTAGGACTGAATGAAAATGTATTGCAGTTTTCAGTTCCGGTTACCCCCTGTTGCTTTTCCATGTGTGACCTAAATAACCACAACGGCCTCCTCTCGACAACTCAGTGTTTTTCCACCAATGAGATGCCCCATTTTGACTTAATTTTTTTTTTGTTAATCTAACATATTGAATCAGTGACCAAATTAAATCAAAACAGTTTTACCACAAGTGCTTAGAAATTCAATTTTTTAGAATTTTTGTTCACTATGACGTCAGTGTTGTTACCCTTTCAGGTGAGCCTGCCACAGGTCTATCATGAAAACAAAGCTATTTAAATGATTGTCATGTTTCCTATGATGAGATGTGACCTTGAAAAAGGCAGTTTTTTTTTTCTTTTTCTTTTTTTTTTTTTACAATACAACACTACTTATGTTACTTGATTTCCCGTCACCATAACTGTCAGTACATATTCCTTTGACTGAAACAAATACAGCTACAGTAGTACAGAATTCGAAGAAGCACAGCATTGTTTAACATACATAGGAAAACAATTTCATTAAAATCTTTATGAACAGGTATAAGTCAAAGGCAGTCCTCAACTTACAGTAGCTTGTATTACAGCAACTGTACTTATGGCACTCCATAATGTACATCATGTCCCTACTAATCAACCAAATTCTCATAATTGAGGTGCCTCCCACATCATCCATTTTTACCTTTTAGAATATTTGAATTAACAAACGCAATGCAATAAATGAGCAGATGAAATGTTATTAGTCTGTTTCCGTGGGAAAACTAAAATAGCATAGTGTCATACAACAGCCCAATATAAATGACAACTACAAACGTTGCATTGTTTAGCTTCAAACAAATACTCATTGTTAAAAAATGCTTCCTGTTAAGATTTTAATGAAAATATATAACAATGAATAACCATTGAATAGTAAGTCAATTTACTTACATTACTTTACTATACCCAAGTGAAGGCATTTCAAGACCTAACGATTATCTGCTTTTGGGGCTGGCTAGCTATATAAAAGAACAATGTATAATTGCTGAACAAAACTATTCAAAATAACCAGCATTTATTTGATAAAACTTATATTACAAAACACAATGCATGAATGCAATCCAAACATAAGATATATGTTTTTAAAAAGGACTTTTCTCAGCTCTTGGTTTTGATACTTCCGGTCAAACACACTGAACTATTTAAATATAATCGTACCATCTATTTCTCTGTGCAAAACACCGCCACAGAGTATAAACCTTCTTAAATCACAGTCAATTAAGCATGTTTCGCATTTTCTATTTGTTTTTTTTTTTTTGAAAAATTAGATAGCATACATCAATTAGACTGTATCATGTCATGTAAGTCTGAGGACTGCCTGCGTTAGTTTAATTAAAATATACACAATTTACAGGGCTTTTACTGTAATAAAAAAAAGCTTTTACTAAAATCACATAAGCAATGTTTGGGGGAAAAAAATAAATAAGCAAAATACAGGAATGTGTTACTGTTTATGCAAGGCCAGCTATAGGATGCGACTTTAAGGATCTAATTCAGAGCATTTCTCCTTTAAAACGACCCCTTTAGTACATGAGTGAGGGTGTTTTAAGCTTGCTGTTTTGACTCTTCCTGTTCTGTTCCCCCAGATAAAAGTGTATTGTACTCAACTGATCTCTCAAAATTAAGTTACACAGCAAAATGTGTACATCTTGAACTTCTTACCTATGCATTCATACAGCCTTTGGAGTGAAAGGAAATCCTTTGTGAAATCCCGGGGACGTCGACTATGTTTTAAACAGATGGAGTACGCACATTTGAACTTGTCCCTAGGTTCAGTTTGATAGTGTGGTGCTTAGCGAGAAGTCTGACTGGATGCAGCTGAGAGAGGAGCTGTGTCACTCCTGGGGCATCGCGGGGTCCCTGGGCAAGGCCAGATCTAGCTGAGGGCCGTAAGAATCCAGGGGACACTTGGAAAACTGATGCTTCTGAAATCATTGAAACATGCTTCTAGATTGCACACTCAAAACAAACAAACAAACATTATCTGGATACGGTACAGTACATAAAAATTAAACAAAACATTGCCTTTACATTTTTTTTATTTTACTAAATCTAAGCAATTGCTTTCTCTCTTTTTGCCTCTGCTTTATAAACATAATACATAATAATATACATTTAATTTCAAATCAACAAATGATACAACCCCATTTTCTGATTATGTTTTGGAGAAATTTGGAGTGTTTATACAAACTTATAACACGCCGTTCATCTGCTTTCACCCACTTAATGCACCGCATCCATCTCATGGTTCTGTTAATTATTTCATAAGATTAGCTGAAAACCTTCTCATTCCGCAAATGTTCTCATTTCCCATCATTATACACATGAGAACAAACTTTGGAGGATTCAAAAATAGAAATAAAAAAGTGAAACAAATAAAGACAAGACGACCAAGCCTAAAATAAAAAAAAAAACATCATTACTTGTGAAAGCTTTTCAGATTTTTCTCAGTCCAAGGCTTACACTTTTGTGTGTATATACATGCACATGGAGCAGTGACTATACAGCCACATATATACACAAATAGAAAGTAGAAAATACAAGTAAAACATTGAGTGGTTGACTTTTCAGTCTGCTGTCTTTTGCTTCCTGGGGGTTTGTTTCATATGTTTGTTTCAGTCTTTGAGTATTAAAGGGGTGGTTAAATCAAACAGTGACAAAACAGCAAACAGAACCAAGGAAAGAGAGGCTTGGACCCACTTTCTCCACTAATCGATGAAGGCCAGTTACAGCGGACTGAAGCACGTTCCTTGTTCCAAAGTTCACTCCAGGAGATGCTATCAGAGGTCATCACACACTCATGGTCATGTTTGGAGAATACTGCAAAGGCGAAGAGGGAAGACGTCATCGACTACACACCATGAGAATTTCAACTTGCTATGCTATAATGCATGTATATATATATTTATATATCTAAAAAAAGTAGAAAAATCACAAGAATTCACAAAAATAGCATAGCCAAGTTTCCTTGACAAATCAAAAAAAAAATAATAATAAAAACAGTGCAAACATGCACACAGGGGAAGAGGGGCCAACATACGCTTTCGTTCTGAAAGGGGTTGAGGAAGCTCCCGCCCAGCTCTCCATCATCCCGTGGGGTGCCTGGCTGGTTGCTCATGCTCATGTTGCCAGGAGAGTTCTGTAGAACAAAGCAGAATCATGGGAAATGTAGTACAGTTAAGAGTATTGGCAACTAAGCAATTACAGAGCTATATGCTGGAGCATATATAGATCTTTTGAATTATGGCTCAAGGAAGCTTTGCTACTACAGATAAACAACTATTCTAGAGGACATAACCATCTAATCCAGTTATATACAATATGGGACATTATCATCATTGTGGTGTCATTCAAAATCTTGAAAAGCCCAGGGACTAGGCCTGCACGATATGTCGCATGCATGAGCAATAGTCACATCAACTCACAGCAACTTATTTAACATACTCTGTTGGCAGATGATCATTTCTATTCGGTTATAGTTTATTTTGCGTAATTTCATCTCCTCTTTTGATTTATTGATATCGCAAAGTTACTTGCGGATATTTCACATATTGCGATGTGATATGCAGCCCTACCAGGGACACTGATACAGGAGCAAAAGTGTAACCATTCACACAAATGACATGTAACAGATGGACATTTAGGTCAACTAAAAGAACTGCTGACTATTGCCACGGCAAATATCTTTCTTTTACACTGAGATTCTCTTCTTGCCACAGAAGCGTCAGTAATGATAGCAGAGAAACCTTTGAAGTTACCCTGCACTCCCCTATGAGCTGCAGCTAGGCCTACAAGGGGATTCCAAATCTTCTAACAAAAGCTGTCTTCCCGGGTGTGTAAAAGATGATGAAAGCTGTCACCTGGAGGCTGTCACTGGGCCTAAAAATGGATGTGCCACTCTGAATGCCAGAGGAGCGAAATCTCAGAGAGGACATGCCTGTGATTGCTGAGCCTGGACAGGCTGTAAGGGACGTGGAACCAGGGCACCGTGGGTATACTATGGCTATGCTGTACCACACAGAGGTAGCTATGCAGAGGTCATATACTTCCATTCTTATTTGTTAAAATTCCCCTTCACTAACATCCATCCATCCATCCTTTAACCTCTAATCCTGGACAGTGTCATGGAAGAGTCTGGAGCCTGTCCCACAAGGCTGGGGCAGACCCCGAACGGGTTGACAGTCCATCACAGGGCATGCATACTCACACACAGCCACAGCAAAATTAGAGGCCCCTGTTAGCCCAACTGCATATCTATGGATTTCAGTAATTATATGGTCTTGTATTTCATACTGTATTATTACTAATTTCTGTTTTTAAACAAACTTAAGTTGCAATACTAAAAAAGCTAATAGACATAAAGCCTAGTATTATTAGGCAAAAAGAGAACAGTGTGCAGACATCTAGCTTATATTACAAGCAGAGGGCTAAAGAATACAAACTGCTGGATGGCAGTTAAATGCAGAGTGTGGATGAATCCACCCAAATGAAACGTGGGTCTGTTGAAAGCAGACAGGGAGCGGGTGGATCTCATCACCAACCGCATATCTGTCTAGCGGGTGATCTCATCACCAACCGCATATCAGTCTAGCGGGTGATCTCA
>JAOYFF010000116.1:27884613-27897922 GCA_025773925.1 Cryptomyrus ogoouensis
GCATATCAGTCTAGCGGGTGATCTCATCACCAACCGCATATCTGTCTAGCGGGTGATCTCATCACCAACCGCATATCTGTCTAGCGGGTGATCTCATCACCAACTGCATATCTGTTCAGTGGGTGATCTCATCACCAACATGCAACATGCACCAACCGCATATCTGTCTAGCGAGAGCTAGTCTCCTTTCACAGAAACATGGGCCGTTTGCTGAGAGACAGCAGTCTGCGCTAGGAGGGAGCTAGCAGGTGAGAAGCGCACGCCATCTGTGAACAGACTGTTTGGAAAGCGTAACTTTATGAGACTGAGCTGGCAATGAACACAAACTGTAATACCAGCTGGACTGTTTTTACATGCTGCTCCTACAAAGATCAGCCATAACCCTCATGTATTAGATATGAATGGTAATGTCACAGGCTTCACAAAGAGCATGTTATACATCGCTCATATAATAGAGTTGGACAGAAAATGGATATTTCTGCAGAGAATTGGAAGGGTCTCCCATTAAGCTGATTTAGTCCTTACCTTGGAGATGCTGTCCATGTCGCCCGAACCTGAAAAGAATGAGATGGTAAATGTAACGTTCACCACATGTTTTTAATAAGCGTCTTTCCCAAGCTGGGCCAGCTGGGCATGGACGCTCCTTAACTGATATGCGAGTTGGCAGCTACTTACCAAGAATCAATAGCTTTTTTACGGAATAACAAGAGCTCTCCCTGAAGCCCCTCTAACTTAATAAGACTGAACCTAGAATACTTGTATTGGGATTATTCCTTTGGCTGACTGATCATTTTCCATATTTCAAATCATTTACTTTGCAAAGAAGAGTCAGGATTTGATTTTGAAATAGATTCTGAACTGCAATTTGCAGTAGTATTTATAACCCAAAAATAGCACTGAATATATAATACAGTACAACACAATATTAAACTTCATACGGTGAGTATATGCCTATAACAAAGAAATAGACCCACTTTATTACTGGATTTGGGATTCAACACCAAAAACAGCTTTGCATCAAATGTTAAATACCCAGTAAATAATACAGGATTAAATGTTTATGCAAGACAATAAATGTCCATAAGAGGGCAGCTTTGAACTGCTATGGAGTGCTTTGGGGTTTTTTCTAGCAATATCAGGTCTTGGTGTCCAGCCACACCTGAAACTGTCCTTGGACTGTTGGACTAGGGGGCGGTATAATGAACTGGAATTCCTCTGACTAGAACCTACTATATGCGTTCTCATACATTTCAAAATATTTAAGTACTACTGCTTACTTAAACTGCAATATATCATTCTTCCACTAGGTACTTCCATCTATCCATCACCGAAAACACTCAATCCCAACTGGGGTCGCGGGGGGGTACTGGAGCCTATCCCAGGATCAATGGGCGCAGGCAGGAACCAACCCTGAGCAGTCGCCAACACACCATAGGGTGCACACACACACACACACACACACACACACACACACACGGCCAATTGAGACTCACCAATCAGCCTATCCTGTGCACTTTTGGACCGGTAGAGGAAACCGGAGCCCCCGGCAGAAACACACATGAACACAGGGAGAGCATGTGAACTCCACACAGAGAGAGGACCCGGGACCAAACCCAGAACCTTCTTTCTGTGAGGTAGCAGCACTGTGCCACCCCAGCACCAGGAACTTTTGACTATTAATTGTTCAGAGAAGCTACATGAAACCTTCATATGACTTCCCAGCCTCTAGGGCTGCCTTCACATGTGCATATTGATACACTTCTTGAAGTAATATGTCCATTTTCCATCATCCCATAGTCTCCCGCATGATACATCTTCTAATGTAAAAAAAAATTTTTCCAGAAATGATACTGAATTCAGGAGAGCCGATCACTCACAGTCGACTCGATAGGTAGCACTGTGAAGCTCACACCCATCAGGACAGGGACTGAAACGCGGTCCTGCTCTCTGTGCAGTCTACATGTTCTCCATGTGTAAATCATCCTGTTCAGGGTGTTTTCTCCACTTGTGAGCATTGTCTGCCTGCCACAGGCTCCAAACTGACTATGACTCTGTACTGCACGAGTGCATATGGAAGATGGATGAATGGATGAATGCATAATAGTAATTTAATTATTATGTTGCTTAGCTGACAGCAGAGAGAATTAGAATTTAACCCAATTATACTGCTGGGCATTTACAGGAGCAATTGAGTTTAAGTGTCTTGCTTAATGGGTACAACAGCGCTGATCCATCACAGGCATACCTGCTGCCTCTTTGATATACATTTAGCAACACATTTTACACTTCTTGGTCTTGTAGTCATGCTCTTAACCCATCACTGGCCAACCCAAGCTGCCAATGTGAAAAAGAAGCCTTTTCTTGAAAATATGGACATATGCCACAAATGAAGTACGCAAGACACCTCTAGAAGACCAAACTGATAGCACATTTTTAGTAGCAGTTAACAGCACATCCATACTCTGTGCCATACTTACAAATGTATAGAACCATGACCAACCAACCCAGACCACAGAAACAGCCTCAATAAACAAACACACAATTTAAAATAGTTATGGACTTAACCGGCCAACATCCTAAGACCCTAAGGATGAGAAAAAATGCCTGTATTTACCTAGTGACCCATTCATGTGGTGTGGCTCCATCCCGGCCATACCCCCCATGGGTCCATCTGCTCCGGGGCCCATTGGGAACTGGGGAACACAGACAAGACAAGACGCTGGGCATGCTAGGAAAGGGGACAGCACCCAAACATGGAATTCAAATCCTTCTTCCCAGCTGGTAGCCAATCTGCTTCTTTAAAAGAGGTCTTCGTCAATTAAGAAACAATCCACCCTCACTATCGAAGTTATCAACTAACAACTTAAGTCAGTCCATCCCACTATTGCATAATTATTACACTTCCCATGAACATTTGGCACATTTCCCCAGAGACGGCCACTGCACTGCACCTCAGTACCCACTGTTCCTCAAGAAAAGGCTGCTGTGGATCATCTCTCATGGATTATCCCACTGCCCCCTAGTAATGGAGAACTTTAATTGATCTCCAGAGGGTTATTCTACTGTCACATTATGGGCAAGTGACGTTAGGCATCTCTGCTCCAGATTTTACATTCACAAAGTGACCAAAAGGCCACTGCATAGTTCTGAAACGACAGTCCCAACTCATCTCACTGGAATTTACCACCTTTCCACACAGAATAGGAAATATAACAGTGAAATACTATCAGATTTCCAACAAAATTTGGAAACAAAATATCAAGGAACACAATAATATATATACCGATGTTAATTTTATAATTCTTTCCAGAAACTTCTGATGAGTATTACAGTATATGGTATGTATTTTGAGATGATAACTCCTCTTACGTTGGACCGGTTTGATCCTGGTGGTACTGCATTGATCATAGTGTACATGTTTTCACCAGAGTTTGTAGAGTCTGAAAGAGAAGCAGACATGAATAAAGAGCTAAATGCCTGAATGGTGCTTATCAGCGTTAATGTTTACCAAGGACTGACGGTTCCATTTGCAAAAGCATGATATTCTGCAGTCGATGTAACAGCATGAACAGGCAGAACCATTGTAATGCAGACATTATTACCACCATTATTATCACAAAGATTTTCCGGAGGCACAACAGCTGAATGACACACCTGCTAGCACAATGGACCAGTCCCATTCTCCACAATGCGCACGTATACGCACACTCAGAAACACACACACATACACTGCAGGGCTATATTCTGAAGTGTACCTGCCGGGCTGGGCATTATGGGAGTTCCGGGCGGGCCGCCTCCTCCAGGTGGACCCTGGTGGGAGTAAACACAAGCAGCACTTACACTTAGAGCTCTGAGTACACCAGGCCAACACAGTCTTAACATACATAGAGAGCCTTTCGGCCAATATTATTTTTTGAGTAACCATCTTTCTGGCTTGGTTCAAATGACAGTATGGCTTCCAATGTGCTGATTGTGATGACTGTGCCACTGCTTGTGCGTTCTGACTGTAACCATTCTGGGGATTCAAATATTCACCTGTGACCGGGCTGAAGTGAATTTGCATCCACATGGGTGCATAGGTCTCTGGCCTAATGCTGTAGTCCACTAGCTTCTATCTTCCCACAATGTCGAGAGAGAATGCTACCTCTCCCAGAATCCCAAATCGAATTAGAAACCATCCTGCTGACTCGACTGTGACTTCCCGGGCAGGTCTCACAGCAGAGCAGTTTCAGTAAATAACGCCACACCACTGCGCTTGTGCCTCTAATTGATGCGCAGGAGAAGCCGGGCCAATGGACTGCTGATGGCTCAGCCTCGCGCCTGCAATAACTGCACAGCTGCTTTACTCATGTGTGTTAAATAGCCTCCGTGTCACCATGGTAACACAATAAGGAAGCACATGGTGCGTTCTCTTAATGATACAGCTCCTCAATAACCCAGTCAGTCTGCTAAAATCATGACCCTCATATCGTTTTAAGCTGCAATCACCACATTAATGAACCAAATCTACAATATGGCTGCAGTCTGCTTCCCTTCATGACCTCTTTATTTTCTGTTTATGATGCACAATTTCATTTGCTCTTTCTTATATTACATTTTATGATGTGCCTGGGGCCCGTTCGGCTGCGTGAACATTAAATGCAGCCATCTTGAACGCTATGCTAGCCTACGCTCAACAGGAGCTCTGGTGCCCTGGAAGTTACAGGATAAACTGGACACAAACGCCCCCCCCCGTGAATATCACGTACCGCATAACTTCCTGGAGATGCTGATGTGTAGGGGGGCATCTAGAGAAGAGAAAACACCAAATTACCACACGCACACACCCTTACATGCAGGTACAGAGAGGGACCGGCTGGCGGGTTGAAATGTAATCCAACACTTATTACCAATTTTCAGTAAAGAATGACTTTATAATCACAAAAGTTTAGAACATTGACATGAGGGGAGAAGAGCTAAGATCTTGCAAGCATTTAAAAAAAAATTATAAGAAAGTAATACCAGTTAGGGTATGTCGCCC
The DNA here is from genome assembly GCA_025773925.1 of Cryptomyrus ogoouensis. Taxonomy (NCBI): domain Eukaryota; kingdom Metazoa; phylum Chordata; class Actinopteri; order Osteoglossiformes; family Mormyridae; genus Cryptomyrus; species Cryptomyrus ogoouensis. Next base: position 27,889,634 of record JAOYFF010000116.1, read on the forward strand.
TCCATTACCGACAACCAAACCTTTATTCTTATCGAATAATCTGTTATTGTAAAAGCTCAGGCAATCAAGCAGTGCATAAACAAAAGTGTGGCGCCCCCCTGTGGTGTGGTTATACAGAAAAATTACAGTAGGTCGCAGGAAAAAAAAGCTTCCCCTTTGAAGGCCGTACAGGGACACAATGCATGACAGAGACACAGTAAATGAGTCACAGAGAAGATTTATTGCATTTCAGAAAACCCTGTCTGGAGTCATTTACTACAGGGGCAGAAAAGTAATGAAGAATAATTATAAAATAAACAGAATTGATGCAACACACACAACTTTTCATACAAGAGAAATAACTTGCATGCTGTGCAGGTTAAACAAACATTAAATGCGAAAAAGAGCATTTATTCTTATTAAAATAAAAAGGGAGAGAGACAAACACTTAATGATCTAGGTACATAAAGTAAAGTTGTAGGAGGTACTCACAGAGTTGTTGTTAGGGGGGTTTGGCCAGGGTCTGCCCCCGGGACCCCTAAGGAAGACAGAAGGTTGTTAGTTTAACATCTGCAAAGGGTGTTGTGTTTCATTCTCAGGCTTTTTGCCTCCCCCCTTTGCTGACGTTCGGTGTCAGGAAGACAAAGACTCTGATAGGCTGAATGAAAAGACATGATCAGTGGCATCACGCTGATTCACCACTTTGTGTTGCTTGGCCGTCAGCTTTCAGGTGACACAGACGTGCTCAAATCTGCCACCTTAGTGACGTTCGTGTCAGTTTATATGTGCCTTGAATGCTCATCTCTTCACCAATTAACTGAGTCACAGTAGCGACTTGCAGGGGAGAATAACAGAATGAGAAAATGACATTTTTATGCCTGCGTGCAAAAGGATGAGTGTAGAAGACAGACTTGTATCTGAGGATTTAGCTCAATGGAAACACATTAACACGTAATTTACTTTCACCACTGAATATCACTCCATCAAAATGCTCTTTCACAAAAACGAAACAAACAAATAAATAAATGATGCTATCAGGATGGTTCATATGACTGTACATTCAACTAAATGCTCACAAGAAGAAAGGTAAGAAAGGTAGCTCCTCATGAAGCAACTGACAGTCAAATTGGATGTTTAATTTACACAACGTGATGCAGATCTTGGAACAATGGTGTTTACTGGGACAGAAGTTGCCACATTATACTTTACCTAAGTTTGTACAGTAATAATTGCCAAAATGCAGTAAAACCCTGGAATAGGTACAAGATGAACAAAACCTTAACTTTTAAAAGTCAAAAATATGGACGTGATTAACAGCCACTTTATGCCTGGTTCTTTAATTCATCAAATTTAGGCAATTCATAGCTTCCCCGTAAGTATTACTGGAGTGCACCGTGTCCCTGCTCATTACCCTTCCATCATCTATGAAAAATGAAGACATTTATTACAACAGCAGCGTCCCTTCAGGCTGCATTTTATGCTTGGTGTTTTGTCAAATAGAACACATGCATCCTAGCACACAAGACATATGTCAATAATGAAAGGTAATTTTTCATATTTTAAATGAAATAATTGGAGGTTCTGAGGAGGAGGTGTACTTACATGTTCATTCCAGGCATTCCCGGGCCCCCCAAAGCATTGAGGGGTGGTCTCATTCCTCCTCCGTAGCTCTGTAACAGTAAGCATGATTGAGGCAAAGACTCAAAGACTGGTGCAAAATCAAAAAGGGTCCCAGCTGGCAGCTAAATTCCAAAAAGAGGCAACTGGGAGTATTTCTGACAGAATGGTTGGTGTAGTACCTGAGGACCGAGAGGAACCATGCCCCTGGGAGGGGTCATTCGCTGCATAGCTCCGCCCATATTTGGATGACCTGAAAGATGACAAAATTGATGACAAGACACCCAAAAACACGAAAGATAACAAAAATGATGGCAGGACATCCAAAAAATTCGAAAGATAACAAAAACTATGAAAAGACATTCAAAAAACCCTTAAGATCCACACCAGTGTAGAATTGAAAGTATTGCCTATAACAACATTTTTCCGCATACTCCAATATACAAATCCTTTAATTGTAATCCTTATCGCAATAAGAGAGAAGGTAATACGTGACACAGTAATATGACCTGTGCCTGCACTCCAGTAAATGGACATGTAGTGAAAGCAGAGAAGGCTTACAGTTGCCTGCTACTAACCTTGCTGTCTTGTAGGGTCCATTCCACTGGGCAGTAAGGGCTGGTTCCCTGGAACTCCCCCCATACCCTGCACAGAAGAAATTATGTTTACTTACATCTAAGCATTATGTTACAGTTCACAGTCCCTGAGAACTGAGGTACGCTGGGAAGGTGACCTGCTTTACACTAAGGAGGAAGAACCCGTAATCACACTGTTCGATTCATGTTTACAGATCATAGCACAGACAATAATAAAGATTAAACATTTTCTGAAGCAAATTCATCCATCCATGTCTCCATCTATTCATCAATCCATCCATCCGGGAAGCTACTTCTTCAGCACAGTCACACTGAGCCCGAGGCACAGGGCATTATGTACGGGAATGACTGGAAGGAGCAGCAGTGGACACAGGGCACACAGGCACACACAGGCATACTCTGAAGGAATAACAGGAGACCTCCATTAAGCTAACTGAACGTCTCTGGACCGTGGCAGGGAAGCAGAGTTCCCGGAGGAAAGCCACACACTGGGAGCGCACGCAAACCCGAGCCGGAAGCTGTGAGGCTAGCCCAGCCAATCGCAGGGCGGAAGGTGTGAGGCTAGCCCAGCCAATCGCAAGGCGGAAGGTGTGAGGCAAGCCCAGCCAATCGCAGGGCTGCCCCTTAACAAATCCCAGCAGAATTAATTATACAGCAACCATCACTGGCACAGCTGACATTTCATTCAACTTTCACATTCGTAAAAAAAAAACATGTGATACAGAAATAAACCAGAGACCAAGACTTGATTTTCATGAATGCACAACCAAAAGTCGTAAAAGAATGAGATTTGGGTGCAATTTGCATTTATATTAACTTTATATTAAAACAACTAAGTTTTATATTTTAAATAGATTCCATTCAATAAACAGCAATCTGTTACTGTGCTGTGTTGGTATTCCAGATTTTAATGGAATTCTAAACAGTTACCTGTCAAGAGATGAAATTATATACATAAAATTGTCAGCCCAATGCTTCCTGGCCATAGGAAACTTCATTTCCCAGCAGGACCTGGGGCACAGAGAAGAGCCCATACCTGATTGGGTATTCTGAGGGGAGGTCTTGGGCCGCCAGGGTAACGAGGTGACATAAATGGCTGTTGAGACAAAACGACACATAAATAACTACATTAAAATATGGATAAGTCAACGAGGACAATGGAAGTAGGCTCCCCTCCTATGGACATTATCCACTAAAAAAGGAAAAAGAAAATCAAAACCGACGATCACTATATCACAACCAGGCACTTTCAGGCAGTTAAGAAATGAAAACCCACTTTGAAGACAAACATTATTCACTGTACGGTGTTTATTAACCACATAGTTTTTCCACAATTGAAGAATTGATGCAATCTGGAAACGTTTTGCACATCGATTAAACTTTCAGTGCAGACACATTTTTAACACTGGATCAGTCTGTTTGCCAAATTTCACATTAATTTTGCTCAATCATTTTGCAGAACCAGCACACGCCTGCTGTCCTTGGATGCTGGGTGATTCAAGGCCTTGGAATCAATACCCAGTGAACACAAAAGTCCAGCACAACCTGAGAGATTCTTGCATCCTCAGCTGAATGGGGATTTTTTTTTTCTCTTAAACACAGCAAAAGAACAGGGAGAGAAAGTCAGCGTTGCGTAGAAGGCTCGCTGGCGCACTGACGCGGACGCTGAGAAGAAGCAGTCATTCACCACAAGTATGACCACAATGCAAAACCCCAAACCACAGAGGCTGCTTTTTTGCAATTTCCCTTTTAGAGCAGCGCAGCCACTGAGTGCATAAAGAATCCCTGAGTGCCACAGAACACGACGCCTAGGAATTGCACTCTCTTACAATTAGAGCAAAACAGAGCACACTGCAGTGTAGCCACAGGCCTCTGCGCTGTAAACCTGAAACCTGTGAGTATTTTAAGGTCGCTGAGGATGACGGCATGACTGAATTGGGAGAAACAGGTGAGGTCTTGGAAAGGCAGCACAACCACTATGCCTGTATCAGTAGCATTTTGCTACGGCTAACCCCTACAACATGAAAGTAAAAACATGGACTGACCTTGAAACAAGGTCCCACCCAGACACAACCCCTCTTACTAGGCTCACAGGTCATTGTCCACATGTAGAAACAGTTATAAAGGCAAGAATGAAGGCACACATATTCTCCACCTGGTTTATTATGAGGCACAGTTCCAGGGAACCAGTTGGTATTGCATGTGGAAAAGCACATATCCAGAAAAAGTGCAGAAAAGTGTCCTTGCTTTAAAAAAACAGAAAATAAACCTAATAAAACTGCTGCGTAACAGCAGTTTAATTTCTCAGCTAGATATTAGAGATCAATATGAGTGACGGTCAGGTACTAAAATCACCCGTGAGCAAGAACCATCCACAATCAGAGCACTGTCTCACAGCACACCACCAGCACACTCTCTGCTTCACCTAATCGGGCCTCATTTTTTTTTTTTTCAAAAACAGCACGTCTCCTTCTTCACACCTTGCCTGACTTCTGCTTCCTCACAAGTTTCGCAATATCCCAGAGACAGCACCTTCTTTACTTTCCAGCAAAAACACAACATGTCAGTTATTCTCACACTGCGTCATCATGACACATTATGTAAGCGCAGCCCAACTGTGCCGCTACATACAGTGGGAAATCTACGAGCTGCAGCACTCTGCCTGTATAACTGATTCTATGCTATGCAAGTGCAACCAAGAGCTGGCAGCCTGGGTATGTGGTCAGGGACCCGCAGGGAAAACCTAAGGGTTGCCAGTTCCAGTCCTAGGAGGACTACAGTTATACCTTTCGGTAGTAATTTCATCAAGGTGTGGAAACTAAGTTGCTTTCACTGAAATTGTAAGCTAAGCCAGGAAACTATAAAATAATCGAAGGTGGTAGCTGTTGATGGCAGGGTGAGAAATGCGGCAGCAGTGATAAGCCACTTGACGAAGATCTGTGGACAATTGGCTCCTTTGACCAGTGGTGGGGGGGGATTATCTCCAGGGCAGGTGGTCCCTAGATGCTGGGCTCTCTGGGTCCCGTTTTACCTGCGCGTGGGGGCCCATCATGGAGTTGCTGAGGTTGTGAGGTGGAGGCGGTGCGTGGGGTGATGGCTGTGGACCGGGGGGGCCCTATGGAGAGAAAAGGAGACCCAGACGTTACACATGCCGGCAGGTGCTGGGGGACCCCGATGGGCTGGGCTGGGCTGGGCTGGGCTGGGCTGGGCTGGCGCGGAAGCCGCTAAGCCTCTGGGATCCAGATCTGCCCCCCGGGGAGACAGGAGGCCAATTATCCCCCCGGTTAAAATGGCTGATCTCTCCTCTCGCTGTCTGTGTTGTCACCCTCAGCAGCCACTTTATTTCCCTGCAAATATCTCTCATATTGATTTCTTGTACGAAAGTGCAGGCTTTGAAAGGATGATTAGGATCAGATCTGGTGAATGGAGCACTTTATTCGGGAGTTATTACGAAATCTTCAGCCATTATAGACGAATTTCCTCTCTGTGGGATCAAAAGGTGAGCGGATGCTGAGTGGCAACTAGAGAGCTAAATGACTGAGTGCCACTGGCCAATTATTCTGCTACTCTGCTGCCTTCACAAACTAGAAGAAACATAAAGCCCCTAATTAAAGGACAACCCGTGCAACACAAACACAGAGGTCGACCTGTAGTTTATCACCGGCTGCTCGAATTCGTCCAAAGGATTGTCTTTCAGGTGCACTGAAGGAGCACGGATGCTTCTGCTGCTTCCACCCTCACGTCAAATGGGGAGCCATAGACCTTTTTTCCCCACCCTCGAGGAACTCTTTCCAGGGTAGACTTTAATGATTTGGACAGGGATCACAGGTCCTCAGACAAGAGATGCTGCCCTGCTTGCTGTGTCTTTGATTTAGAAGGAAGGATTTCCTTTATAAGAGAAACCAGTGACACACAATGCTGAAAACAGGTCCTTCTTCCCTTTCAGTCATGGAGTCTCCATCACTTAAAGTAGACAGCCGCACTTCCAAGTGCAGATTGGGTGAAAGAGCCACGAGAAGCCATCCAGATAACAAACGAGCCCCTCCGGCTTCCCACAGCCTGTCAGGAATAAACAAGAGGGCCCAGGTTGCCACGGCAGATGTTTAATCGTATCTTTGCGCGTATTGTGTACACGTGTGTTCAGGATTGAGCCCGTGTGCCACGTATGACCGCATCTGTGCTCTCATACACTTGGCCAGATGTCTCGCTAAAGCCCAGAATGAACAGGGACTGGCTGGGGGGACATGTGCCGGCTGTGACATCAGGGCAAGGCCGGGGGGGAGTGGCTGATAGACATGTGAGCCCGCCCACTCTCCCATTTCACACATCTGATTGGAGGGGAACAAAAAAAATGGTGCCATGCCAAGGAGAAAGGCATCATGAGCTCTCTCAAGTTCCCCCCTGGCTTCCTCAAGAATATGGCTGAGATGTAAGAAGAGGTATTAAACACTATATCAGTATGAAATAATCCCCTCCCTTCCAGGGTTTTCTTGCTTGAGTATCATTTGTTTTTCAGGCATTTCAGTTTAACAACCTCTGTCTGAAACTCCACAGGCGTCCCACTCACGCACTTTAATGCCGTGCTTTCACTTCCTCTCGCAACTGAGCGACTGATTAACTGCGTAGCGGATGAGACCGTTGTCTTCACTGCAGAGCTGGTACTTTCCAGGCTGCAGTGGGCACTCAAGTGTTTCACAAGGCCCTGGTGTATAATCCCATCCAGGTTGGAGAATCCATCAGGACACCGGGTGACCATTCAGCAAGAACCACGACACGCAGGAGCGAGTCCTTAGAAGACTCCAAAATAAAAGTCTTTAAGAGAATGAAGGGCCCAGGAAGCTGTGCAGGAATATAACAGAAGTGAGTTGTTCTAAGGGACCAACTAGAAGCCTCTTCTAGCTTCAAGATAAAAAAGCAGAAGTTTCAGCAAATGTCCTCCACACGAATCTTTGTTTCCACACCAAAGACTCAAACTTGACAGGCATTCCATCACTCGCACTTGTGTTTGCATTTTTTTTTAACGAAGAGCCATATAAAACGACATTCCAGCAGCAAGTCATCAATCACAAAACGCGGTTCTGTTGAGTGAAAAACGTTAAACAAAGTCTGTATTCAAGATGAAGAAAAACAAGCATATCCATCTCGTTAAAAAAGAGTCACAAAATTCAAGGGAATGAAGCTGCCCTAGACTATTAATAATTCAAATTGTTTAATTAAATCAAACAGATTAATTAAACAATCAAACATTAATCAAAAGTGCAAACTGCACCCAAACAGACCTCATTAAAGCGTAAAACCCATTACATTACTGTAATTTTACTAAGACAGTGAAATCATACAGTTTCCCATCTCTGACACTGAACATCCGTTATGCAAATTAGGGTTTGCTTTCAGATTTATTCAAATCAGGTTTTAAATGACTGGACTATACTAAAACACACATACAGATCAAACAAAGAAAAAAAATTACAAACATTGAATTGTCAACTTCAACATCTAATGGATCTTATGTGCCCATAACCCTTTGCACAAGGCATTTGCATATTTGAGAAAGAAATCCACTGGAGCTTTTTTTAAATATTACTGCTAGTATATTGCTTTTGTGGTGCACACACACACACATATATATATATTTTGTGCATCCACCATGCGCATAATGAAAACGCTGGATCCATAGCAGACATTTCAGTGCTGAAAACAGGCCATATGTGGATTCTATTCGTCTTATTCTGCTGACTCATTATTGTGTGAATGTTATGATTCTTGGTTCTTGAATTTACATGCTGCCATGTTAGAAAAAAAAAACTGTACACACAAAGAGCGCCTGACTGTTCAGTGTGTTACGTTTATGTCGTGCCTGGAGGCCTGGTATGTCTGTGTAGGCATACAGCCTGTGTGTGTGTGTGTGTGTGTGTGTGTGTGCGTGCGTGCGTGTGTGTGTGTCTGCGTGTGTGTGTGTGCGTGTGTGTGTGCGTGCGTGTGTGTGTGTGTGTGCGTGTGTGTGTGTGTGCGTGTGTGCGCGCGTGTGTGTGTGTGTGTGTGCGTGTGTGTGTGTGTGTGCGTGTGTGTGTGTGTGTGCGTGCGCGTGTGTGTGTGT
>JAOYFF010000116.1:27906167-27917779 GCA_025773925.1 Cryptomyrus ogoouensis
GGGGGGGTTCAGCTGGCCAGGTCCAGGGTCACAGCCCCCAGCCCACATCCGCATCACAGCATGTCTCCCAGCAACACCCGTCGGAAACAGTTATACTGGTGTTTTGCTGAAGCAAGGATCTTTCTTCTGTCAGGATCTCTGTGCCAGGATAAACCCCCCCCCCCCCCGCTCAGTGACAGAGACCATCTTTTCTGGCTTGCAGGGCTGAACGTGCCAAGGCAATGTGTTCGAGGTGAGACTGCCGCTCATGGGGTGGACAGGGGGGTCGGACGGCAGGACGAGAGGAGGGCAGGAAATCCACGAAAGGGGCCTGGCAGCACGAGGGCTGGGGGGCAGGGGCTGGCCTAACCAGGCATCGAGACCTGCTAATTACATAGACAGAAACACTACAGAACATTTTCAGCATAAACAAGTCACTGCAGACAGTAGGAATTTTCACTTTATCCTGGAACAATGGCTAAAGCACTGTCAGGTTTGGTAACTGCTCATTCCAAAGCTACAAATGAATGGCTCAGTACCTATGCGACCAAATGAATATGACTTACAACATTTGGGACAAAATGTACATTTTCGATGCCGACTGCAGCACGTTTCTGCGCAGAGAAGCAGCTGCTTATTAGAGGCCTGCGTGAGCTTTTGCAAAGCTCCACTCGCAGCCCTTGCCTGAAGGTTTTGTTAACTGCAGTGGACAGCGGCGGACTGCAGTGGACAGCGGCGGACTGCATTCGCCCAGATCGTGCACCACTCAGTGACGCTGCTGGAGGCGTAACAGACATGCCCCATGTTAACCCCATTGCTGCCAGAGTCACAGCTGCTCACGTCTGCCTCACTGCTGCCAGGACAGAGTCAGAGCGGCTCACGTCTGTCTCACTGCTGCCAGGACAGAGTCAGAGCGGCTCACGTCTGCCTCACTGCTGCCAGGACAGAGTCAGAGCGGCTCACGTCTGCCTCACTGCTGCCAGGACAGAGTCAGAGCGGCTCATGTCTGCCTCACTGCTGCCAGGACAGAGTCAGAGCGCCTCATGTCTGCCTCACTGCTGCCAGGACAGAGTCAGAGCTGCTCACGTCTGTCTCACTGCTGCCAGGACAGAGTCAGAGCGGCTCATGTCTGCCTTACTGCTGCCAGGACAGAGTCAGAGCTGCTCATGTCTGCCTTACTGCTGCCAGGACAGAGTCAGAGTGGCTCATGTCTGCCTCAATGCTACCAGGACAGAGTCAGAGTGGCTCATGTCTGCCTCACTGCTGCCAGGACAGAATCAGAGCTGCTCATGTCTGCCTCACTGCTGCCAGGACAGAGTCAGAGCAACTCATGTCTGCCTCACTGTTACCAGGACAGAGTCAGAGCGGCTCATGTCTGCCTTACTGCTGCCAGGACAGAGTCAGAGCGGCTCATGTCTGCCTCACTGCCACCAGGACAGAGTCAGAGCGGCTCATGTCTGCCTCACTGCTACCAGGACAGAGTCAGAGCCACTGCTGTCTGGAGCTTTCATTTAATTTGTAGGCTGAGAATATAAAATGTGAATTGCAGCCCCTCTGACCACAGCACTCTCGCATCTCCATTGCTTCACTTTTTCCTGCTTTCTCTGTTGTCGGCCACCAGTTCAATGTCTTCTGCAAAACCCCAGTGTTTATGTGTTTACATAGTTTTTCCCTCCACACATTAACCTTGAAATGCAAATTGGATTCATACACAAACCCACAATCAATGGCTACAAATATTTGTACTCCAGAGGGAAAAAGATGGTCACCAGTGGCTGTCCTGTCCCTCCAGATATCTGTCCTCCCTGGCTCGGGTTCTCCGATACATGCCATGTTTTCCCAGGAATCTTGGTCTCCCTGGCAGCCAGGGGCCCTGCTGATGCCGTCCTCAGCCAGAGCCCCCAGACAATCTACTACTGGAGCCCATGTGTCTGTGTCCATGTGTGTGTGCGAGCACGTGTGTGGGTGCGAGCCCGTGTGTGTGTGTGAGCCCGTGTGTATGTGTGTCCATGTGTGTGTGCGAGCAGGTGTGTATGTGCTAGCCCGTGTGTGTGTGCGAGCCCGTGTGTGTGCGAGCCCGTGTGTGTGTGTGAGCCCGTGTGTGTGTGCGAGCCCGTGTGTGTGTCCATGTGTGTGTGAGCCTGTGTGTGTGTGCGAGCCCGTGTGTGTGTGTGAGCCCGTGTGTGTGTGCGAGCCCGTGTGTGTGTGCGAGCCCGTGTGTGTGTGCGAGCCCGTGTGTGTGTGCGAGCCCGTGTGTATGCGCCCATGTGTGTGTGCGAGCACGTGTGTGTGTGTGAGCGAGCCCGTGTGTGTGTGTGAGCCCGTGTGTGTGCGCCCATGTGTGTGCGCCCATGTGTGTGTGCGAGCACGTGTGCGTGCGCCCATGTGTGTGCGCCTGAGTTCCTGAGTTGTTGCTGAGTTGCTGACCCAGCATCCTTCCAAACATCCAGAAGTTAAAAAACACAAACAGCGACCAATTCCCCAGCTTCTCCCCACAAGAGGGGTGCAGCGCTCATGAATAGAGCACCGTGAATTGCACAACGATTACCAAGGTAACAGCGATTAGCGCCACTATTGTCTCATGCATGTTCGCAATATATAAAAGCCCTTTGGTTCATTAGCTGAAAAAAGGAAAGATAAATTACAGTCTATCAGACTGATATAATTTAAGCAAGTCTCTCTTTCAACAGTGGTTAATGGCCCAGATGATAAATCCTGCTGTTCAATAATTAGGACTTAGCAATATGACCACAGAAGCAAAATGCTGAAACAAATGTTTAAGCATCTGTAACAATGGAACCAGATGTTTTCACATTTGTTATCGGTTTTTCGGGGTCATATGTTCATGTCAGTAGACAGCTCATTTCAAATCAGACTGAGAGCCATGCTGGGAAAATGGTCCCTTGTCTTTCTGTTCCTGACGGCTTTCCACGCCTCTCTGGAAGGCTGTGGGACCCGTAACAATTTTCAGATCTGTGTCAAAGTGTGGCCAAAGCTGCCTGCTCACATCGTGCCATCGGCGGCAAGCTGGACCATGCAGCCTCGAGATGAGCCCTCCCCAGTGTTAGTTTGTGTGTGCGTGCTGCAGAGGATCAGGGAATATGGGGAGACCTGCTGCTCTCTCCATTTTATCCTTCCCCAAGCTAAGAAGAACTCTGTGTGTGAGTCTGCTGCAAAACATATCCACGACACAGATTTTCTGAAAAACCCCCAGATGGATAGGACTGCCAGAAACTTCCCCAAAAGTAATTCCAAGTCAAATGGAAAATGAACGGGAGCACCGACGCTGGAGCAGAAACATGCGAGAACGTTGCATCGGGCGCCTCCCACACGCCGCCGCACCTGAACGGGAACCCTGCACCTTTTGGCAAACACATTTGTTCCTTTAATTATTCAGCCTGCTGCCTTCCGGGGACTCGGGTTGCAGGGCTGCTGCCAGATCGGAACCACGAACCCCAGCCCACTCCCGCTGCATCCGCCTACCGCAGAGCTCCGCCTACCCAGGTGCACCCTGGGCAAAATGGGGGCAACAGTGATGGACACGAGGGAATCTCAAAATCACATAACTTTCCTTCTAGAAATACCTCCAAAGTAAATAAATGGGAGAAGGTCATGATGTCATGCTTGTTTGCTTTGGGGCTTAGCCATGAGGTACCTATAGCAGTGCTTCCCAATCGGGTCCTCAGGGACCCACAGATAGTTCACGTTTTTGCTGGACTTGGGAGGGAGCAAACATGTATACTGTCTGGTAGGGAGCTCAGAGGGAGCAAAAACATGGACCAGATAGGGAAACACTGAGGTATAGGTTTTAAAATTTCCAAGTACAGGTTTGCTGTATAGCTTCATATTTTTTCATGGAAATAGTTTAGCTTTAGCTTTCCTCAAGAAACCACAGCAAAAATGTTCAGTATAAAAGCATAAACAAATTTTTATTCTGTCTTAATATTTAGTCCAACAACCTAAATCAAAAGGTTGATGCAAACTTCCTTCCAAATGTTTTACAAAGGGCCCAATGTTCCAGTCAAATTTCTAAATGAGTAACCCATAGCATTTTATTACTCTTAATCAAATATTAATCATATAACAATTTTAATCAAAGCCAATACACATACTATTTAGTTGAGAAAAATGTCTAATGCTTAAGACGAAGTGGCAAATATTTCATCGTGGCCCTTTTAGGCTGACAAATTGATTTTACTGTTGGACGTGCAATTGTTCCTGATCCCATTTGAACTACTTGCTGATTATGGAGCTGCCCTTCTTTGCTGACCTGTGCACGAGTATTAGATCACTTAGGGGGCTTGAAGCAGCAGCACGCCACTTCCTGGCATCTGCTACGCCGAGGCTCAGGACAGGTCTTCTGATCAGGGGTGATTAATGAAACCAAGCACTTGCATCAGAGAGTGATGTGAACCAAGGGTCTCTGAAGGCTTCTAAACCAGGGGACCCCCATCACTACTGCCAAGGAGCACCCGAACACGTCAACACAAATAACATAACATGAGACCAAGGTATAACCTCTCGTAACCCTGGGACATGACGCGACGTACTGCAAAGTAAATAGGCATTTGAGTGTTGATGCTGGCATTGAAGCCGGCTGCTGCACCTTTTAACTGCATAATAAACTTTGCTGGCTTTAGAACAGAAAAACAAAATATTTTGGATAAGCTTTGTCATTTTCTATAAAAGCACCTAATGCATTTAAATATAAGAAATGTTTTTAATATTATGTTTTATGAAATGTCAAGTTTTGTGACAGATTGAATTTAATTCTGCAATATGTATAACAATAACTGTCATTCAAAGTTAAAAAGCACATTAAAATCTCAAAGTCTAAGCAGAAAAGCTCTTTGGGTGATATACATGTCCCAGATGACAATGAGCTTGCGTCCTTCGGCCATCCGTGCACACCGATGAAGCTGTCCTGGTGCTCTACTCCGTGCGAGTGAGCTTATTGTCTGACACCACCGCCATTTGCCTCTAAAAATCAATCGACTGAGTTTTCATATCGTGTCGACAGGAGCGAAAAGCTGAGTGCAAAGGTTCTGTTTGCATCTCAATCAGGTAGAAATCGGAGGAGCTTTACAGAAAACCGGGCTTGTGCTCTGGGAAGCAGACTTGTCTGAAACTTGCCCCATAGAGTTTTTTCCCAAAATACAAAGATGTGCTGTTTTGGCAAACCAGTGCTTATAGTTAAGCTTAGCATGGGGACATTTTGGTGCACATGCATGCATGCTCTGTGTCATGGGCTGCTGTACACCTTGGGCGTATACCTACTGCTTTCTAGAAGATTCTATGGCTCACTAGACTAACGATCCAGGAGGATATTTCAGCTTCTCTTAAATGTAACTTCCCAGGAGATTTCTCAGAAGTGGGACTGGATGAGGAGTTACGGAAAATGGAAGGTAAAACCCAATGATGGACAGTCCAACCGAGATGGTCTTATTTTTAAGTACAATATGACCTTATTAACTATTTAAAAAAATAATAATAAGGCATCCCTCTTGTTCAACATGATTCTTTAAAATTCTAAATATAATCAGTTTTCCAGTTTCCCCTCATGTGTGTGTCTGTTTGGCTTTACGCTTCTTCACCTGATCACATCTGAACATGAAACTGACACTGAAAATGCCAGCCTGGGAATCAAAAAGGAGGAACAGACTGAAAAAAAAAATACCGTGGAAAATGCTTCAATTATCATGCTAGTTTCAGTATCGTGCTAATCAATGACATTTTTGTTGTGAGAGACATGGCTAATATCGCTTGGCCTAGGTACAGCTCTACTCTTCAGGTGACGTCTTGGGTGCGCACGTATGATACCAACAGATGATGCGTGTGTGGGGCTGTTAAGGGACGGTGACGTTTAAAGGTTCTCACAGAGGGGACAATGCGCCGCCATCTCAGCACAATAGCGGCTAACATGAGATTAGAGACCCCCAAGTCAATGTAGCCGCCGGGAGGCTTTGAGAATACAATGTCCTCTGAAGCTACTTACGACCAGACCCCCCAAGGCTGAGCCCATTCTGGCGTTGGGCAGCCCCAGTGTGAAATATGAGGTGGGGGGGAAGGGGTGACTGGCTCGTGTTCAGACAGTATGAGATGTGGAGTCAGGGTGGAGCGCAGTTTAAGAGCAACCAGCCTGCCAGAGGGGATTCACATGATAGGAGAGGTACGGTTCATTCTGAGTGCCTCATTGTTGGCCAATAAGGTCTTTCTAACAGATCCTTAAATGCCTTATGGTATCTGTTTCGAAATGGTTTTAAAAAGTGATTCTTTTGAACTACTTTGATTAGACACTGGGTGTAATATGTATACGTGTAGAAAGTAGAAAAATTGGGGAAAAAAAGAGTTTACCCATCGCTTTGGAGACACAAACACAGATCATAAAATTTCCCTGCCAAAGAAACACGTAAGAACATGAGCACATTTAAACTGAAGGCCATATTGTTAATCCTGCCAAAACTGAAAACCACAAATATTTACTCTTTCATTACACTCTGCCATACTACAGAGCAACGGAACAACGATGGAACAATGAAGAAACAAGACAATGGAACGAACAATGGAACTTTCCCTATGCAAGAATGCAAGGAATGTCATCAACACATTTCCTTTATCAAAAAAGGACATCGCTAAACTCCCACAACACCAGAGCAAACACCCAGCTAAAGGTTTTCCCACAATTTACACACATATACACATAATCCCATGGGTATGCTTACACAGTCTCAGTGATGGCCATATATACATCCCATATATGGTCTTAAGGTCAGTCTTACTGAGGGCGGGTCTCACAGACAGTCGTATGGAAGGTCTCACTGATAGCCTTATGGAGTGTCTCACAGATGGCCGCATAGATGGTTTGGGTTTCACAGATGGAGAGCCACAAGGAGCACGAGAAACAACAGCAGGCTGTCGGGTACTGTGTCGAGGGTCTCAGACAAATCCCTCTGAAAGAGCTGAAGGGAGCGAGAAAAGGCCCATCGTGCGGGCGGGCCTCTTTATAACCAGCCATCACTAATGATGGAGAGCACTTCTCCTCCAAAGACGCGGAGATGGTGTCTCCACAGGCCCCGACGACGCTCCACGCCCACAGGCCGCCGGGGCTCATGAAAAATCTATTAAGCTACGAGTTTCCTTTCACGCACAGGCAAAAATTCACACTTTTGGAAACAGTACCTTTCATAATGCATCGATTTTCACCTCCTTCCGTGCTCAAAAAAAGCAGCCTCTTTCAGCATCACGCAGGCAAATCAAAACATTTTCAGAACTCAAGATTAAGCAGCCACATAAATGAAAGAAATATGAGCTTTATTGGTGTTAATGACTTAATATGACATATACCAACATCTTATTCTCATTTTATTAAAGGTAATATGAGAGAAAACTATATTTCCGTGATGTTCAGGGCCAACTGATGAAACATAGTTTAGCAAATATTGTTAAATCTACCCCCATTAATTCACCCTGGCATTCCAGTATTCCACTTACTATGCGAGACGTACTATCCTTATCATTTTATGAAACCATTTCTTTTACTATTAGGTGACTGTGCACAATGTTCCTGTATAGATCCTGCTTTTTGTGTATTGTATTCTCCTTATCAATTTCTCCATACGTGTCATAGACAAATCATGCTACTGACTACAGACCCGCAGATAACTGATGTTAGCAAACAAAAACAAGTGACCAGACTCCATTATGGCAAATGCTGGTACTTGTGTTGATTCCTTTGGCTAGCGATCATAAAATAGGATCCCTAAGACACTATATACAGTGTTCCCGCCCCTTACGTGCTCAGTTGGTTCCACAACCCCCCATCCATCCATTTTCTGAAACCGCTTATCCCGTTCAGGGTGGCAGAGGGTCTCAAGCCTATCTCAGAGGCTACGGGCGCAAGGCATGGAATAACCCAGGACACAGGGCACACTCACACCATTCACACACACATGCACACCTATGGACAATAACGCCAAACAGCCTCAGCATGTTTTTGGACTTTGGGAGGGAAACCAGAGGACCCGGAGGAAACCCGCACGACGACACGGGGAGAACATGCAAACTCCACACACGTGGAACCCTGGCGGAGACCTGAACTCTGGGCCTGGAGATGTGAGGGGGCAGTGCTGACTACACCACCATGTCGCACCTCACAAGCCACCACAATACTGCAAAATTACGTAAATTCAAGACCCTTATGGAAAAGTGCCTATTTACTTTGCATATACACCTATTCCCAAACTGTCGTATACCGTTAACTTTGAACAGACAGCGTACTGACACACACCACACTCAATCTATGCTTTTTTAAATGCACTTTGTGCACTAATTTGAAAATATGCATTTTGGTTAGTTTTAAAACTTCTTTTTTTAAACAAAATAATTTCAAACCGTGATTGTACAAAAACCACATAAGATGCAGGCTGACTGTAATTAACAGCTGACCTCTGTGCTTTTTCTTACCCTGACAAATCTACTTCTCAGTGCTATTAACATGCTTTTCATACGGACCAAGGCTGGTAAATGGTACATGTGATGCATATGCACCAGTTATATATAAGGAAACTGCTGGCTCAAACATGACACAGCAAGACTGAGTGCAGAAGAGCACTTCATACTAGACAGCACAAATGGACAAAGCAGAATGGTTCATCGATGGTTTACGGTAATGACCAGCTGTACCCCCTTGAATTTCAGCTAGTCGGCGGCTTAATGGAATGTATTTATTAACTGATGCAAAGCTTACGAAATATTTTAGGGAGTTCTGGCTCATCACAATTTTAAAAGCTGTGAAAAATTCATTATGAAGGGACTGTATTCTGTCTGTGTTCACTTTGAAGAAAACGCTCAGCAAACATCTTAATATTGTAATATTGATATGCTAATACTTCTGTCAATTTCAAAGCTAAGAGGATGAGTTAACTATGATGAGTTATTAAGCTCAACCAACAGAAAACTTTCAAGGTTTTATTAAAGGTGTGTAATACAAAAAAATATGACATGGATGTATTACATTACTTATAACTTGAGATATGTCATAAATCCACATAGCTAAGGTCTCACCAAAAGTACTGCGCCCCACTGTTTCTGTATACTTAAGAGCGAAGATTCCAAAATGCTCCGCGCTAGAATCTTCGGTTTGGTTCTAACCAAGCAACTGCAAAATGAAGAGGGGAGTTTGGGGAGAGTTTGCTGATTGTTTACTGCTGTGCTGCTGCTTGAAAGTCAGTTCTTACGCCGAAGAGATCACAAAATCTGAGTGGTTTCAACGGATTTTGGAAAAAGTTACTTAAAATTTGAGAAAAGAGAGTAGAGAGTGGGTCTAACTTTCAAACTCTCTTCCGCAGTGGCATTTCCATTACTGATACATCACGTACTCTTCCCTCATATAACTGAAGCAAAATTAATTTTTTAAACACTTTCATATCCTCTTTGTAGGTCTATGTATGGTTATGACCATCATGAATACAACCAATGAGGAAAAAAGGTGTCAAAACCACAAGTACGACAAGCAGCTCATTCGAGTAGGAAGCCTTTTTATGTCCTGTGCCTCCGATCATTAGCCCAGGCTGGCAGCAGCAGTGGATAGGAATTCAAAACAAACAAATCATTTCTAATTTCATTCTCTTCCTTCTTCAAAGTAATGGAAATAATGAAGGAATAAAGGAGACAGCAGAATATTACAATGGACACAAAGCAGTTTAACTCATGCAAGAATTTCCTTACATTACAGATTCTGAACCAGGGGTGGGGATCCTGTTCCATGGAGGGCCGGTATGGGTGCGGGTTTTTGGGATGATCTCTCAATCAGCCAATAATAAAGCAGTAGTTCCCAACTCCAGTCCTGGGGACCCACTGTGATTGGCTGATTGAGAGGTCATCCCAAAAACCCGCACCCACACCGGCCCTCCGTGGAACAGGATCCCCACCCCTGTTTGAAACAATTTTATGCATGTTGGGCTGTCCTGTTGATGTCCTGTTCACATGCGGGGCAGTCAGAGCAGTTACTATGCACTACGCACTATGCATACACATTTCATGAGCCTGCATTCCATTCACAAAGCACAGTCACAGGGAAGGGGTGAAAGCGGACATAAAATAACATTTCTATTTCCACATGCAAATTTATGACAGTACATAATATAATATAATCAAAAATAAAGAAGCACGATGAAAATGAATTGTGAAGTGTTCATACGGTACTGCTGCCTTTTCAGGGATTACCTCACCCAAATGGAATATATTTGAAAGTGGAATAGGCATATATGAAAATATTCCAGTATTTAGACTGACATTTACATTCATTTACTCTGACTCTTCTGCCCAAAGTGAGGTATAAGTGAGGATCAGAGAGCAGGGTCAGCCAGTCCCTGAAGCAACTGGGGTTAAGGGGTAATAGGATTACAACACCGGCTACAGGATTCAACAATACAACTTTCCAGATGGCCACAAATTCCTAACCAGCGGAGCCGCTCATCATTACACAAAGTGCTCCATCCTGCCACAACCAATAAATGAGCTGTACAACCATTCAAATAATCGAGGTGTGAACATGACGCAGGAGCGAATTCACTGGTAAAACCATAACAGATTTTTAAGGCATATTTGCATATTGTCCTCATTACATCTTAGCAACCATCTACATATACAGTCAACAATCACAAACCAACGTCTACATCAGACTCTACTGGAAATATGGAGGTAGGAAGCTCAGCCGGCACCCAGCAGCAGCCACATTACTTATTTATATTCTCATCAGATGCTTTCATCTAAATGGACTTATGGAAATTTACTCACAAGTATAGCAGAGGTTAGAAATCACAATATTTTGCCAACAGTAGGGGTGGGTGATATGACCTAGAATTATTATCACGGTATTTTTCACTTTTTGGACGGTGACGGTATTATATCTTTGTTCCAAGTTTTGGGCGGAGTAGCATGTCTTGTCCCTTTTTTTAATTAAAAAATATTTTAGAATATATTAAGTATACTTTAATTGGTATTACATTTGGGTATAGGTGGTCTTATTTTGCATATATATATAAAGATATAAAAAGCGACATAGGTAATGTTTTCTCATTTTTGCTTTATAATTGTCGGAGTAACAAAGCAAATGGAATGACAAGCCGCTTCAGCCAAAAACAGTATATTTTACCTTCAATTTCAAATAAAACGCAGCCCGACCTTAGCTGGCTGGCACGAGATTTTCAATTTGAGACAAGTCTGCACAAACATTTACATGCATGTGACAATTTTATTACCTTGAAAATAGTCTGCAAGGTTTGCAAACTACCCTAAAGCTTTGTATGTTGCTAATTTTAGGTTTATAATGGAATAATATACAGTAAAACCTCGGATTGCGAGCATAATTCGTTCCAGAAATGTGCTTGTAATCCAAAGCACTCGTATATCAAAGCGAATTTTCCCATTAGAAATAATGGAAACTCAGATTCGTTCCACAACCGAAAGATATTCATATAAAATGGTTAATACAAAATATAAATTAAAAATACATAAAACAAATTAACCTGCACTTTACTTTTGAAAAGAATTGTAGATGGTGTGAGGGAGACGAGAGAGAGGAGAAGAGGAGGGTTATTTTGTAGGACGACTTTCACTATAACTAACGGAAT
>JAOYFF010000116.1:27917879-27968160 GCA_025773925.1 Cryptomyrus ogoouensis
TGACGCTCGGCAAACAAAGCGTATACGTAATACTCGTATTGCAAGACCTTGCTCGTTTATCAAGTTAAGATTTATTTTAAAATTTTGCTCGTCTTGCAAAACACTCGCAAATCAAGTTACTCGCAATCCAAGGTTTGACTGTACATTTGTCGTAACATTTCTTACGTGGCAGATACGTGAGAGTTGGCAACCCTGAAAACTTAAGTTTTTTTGTGTTTGACCTGAATTGACTGTATAAAAAAACACTACAGTTGGGAAAAAAAACCTTAAAACTTTGACGAACATGAAATCACCAATAAACTGCAGCCATATATCCAATATTTTATAAAATGCATACTGCGATTGAAAACTTTTCAGCTGTACGATTTCAGGACAGAGCAGCTACTCTGTTAGGAACCTTACGGCTTTTTGGTTGAGGGTGTTAGAATCACCGCTGTTATTAACACAAACGGCACATTAGCACAAACAAAAGGGCTGCATATGCCAAAGTATGTCTTGCTTGGAAGTTAAAGGAGTCTGACAGTCATTGGCGTGGGAAACGGGCCATTCTACTGTTAACTGGGCAGTTGTGCCTTTATCTTGCATGAAGGCAGCGGCACATATATACACCATATTGCCAAAGGCATTGGGACACCGCCCCCAAATCGTTGAAGTCAGGTGTTCCAATCACTTCTATGGCCACAGGTGTATAAAATCCAAGCACCTAAGCATGCAGATTGCTTCTACAAACATTTGCGAAAGAATGGGTTGCTCTCAAGAGCTAAGTGAATTCTAGCGTGGTATCATGATAGGATGTCACCTGTGCAATTAGTCCAATCCTGAAATCTCTTAGTTCCAGTGAAAGGAACTTTCATTTTGGACAATTTCATGTTCCCAACTTTGTGGGAACAGTTTGGGGATGGCCCCTTCATGTTCCACCATGACTGCGCACCAGTGCATAAAGCAAGGTCCATAAGGACATGGATGAGTGAGTCTGGTGTGGAGGAGCTTGACTGGCCTACATAGAGCCCTGACCTCAACCCGATGGAACACCTTTGGGATGAATTAGAGGAGAGACTACGAGCCAGGCCTTCTCGTCCAACATCAGTGCCTGACCTCACAAATGTTCTCCTGGAAGAACGGTCAAAATTTCCCATAAACACACTCCTAAACCTTGTGGACAGCCTTCCCAGAAGAGATGAAGCTGTTATAGCTGCAAAGGGGGGGATGGGATGCCATTAAAGTTCATGTGTATGTAAAGGCAGGTGTCGCAATACTTTTGGCAATACAGTGTATGCTGATTTAGAATATGTTTTTAATGCGCTACTATATATATATTTATATATGTATGTATGTGTGTGTGTGTAACCAGGTTATTTTGCTTAATGCGTATATATGCATTTAATTTGTGTATAATTACACAAAATCGGTTTATTTTGAATGTGTTATTTTGCTATCGCCACAATGTGTTTCATAGAAAATTCACACGACGCAGATAAACCGGTTATATAGACTATATAAGGACAAGTATTCCGATGATGACTGAGGCTTTGAAGAAAATAAAATGCTTTATTTTTAATAATTAGGCTGTCGACTTATCACGGCATTAACGGTATAGTGCAAATTCATATCGTGGCGCAGAATCACACTGGAAAGGACTATAACACCAGTGTACCACCCACCCTAGCCTTTTAAACTGTTTCTCAGTCCAGTACATTTACACAGGCTAATGCCACACTACTGGAGAAATGTAGGTGAAAATGATGGTCAGGACCACGCATTGCAAAGGCGGACAGGAACGCGCATCGCAAAGGCGGACAGGAACGCGCATCGCAAAGGCGAACAGGAACGCGCAGCCGCAATCCACCAGGAAGATGAATCTTGCTCTTCAAACTGTACAGCCAAGCTGACTGGCAGGAAGTGTGGCTGATATCTTCCTGGTATCCTGTCATGAGGACCAAGTAAATATTTACAACATAGACTGGTGTGCAATGACAGATGACATGACTGTTTTTATTTTTTTAAGGGGTCCCTTACGATAAAAAAAAAAAAAAGAAGCTGCTCAGTTAATGTTTTCAGGATCATCTGTCTCTAAGTCAGTGAGCAAGCATTTTGTCTCCTTAGTGATGTCCATCTGATCTCTGATGTTCACCAGATGGTGGAACAGCAACAACCTCTCCGTTTAATCTGTTCTTTGCCTTTTAACCCCAGAAGCACCAGACCTTCCAGTAGCTGCTGGAACTGAAAGCGTTTAAATCCAGACCTCGTGCCCCAAACCAGGAAGCAACTGGAAATTGCTGCAGCTACGTCAGTAGCAGTAAAGTTAATGGCAGAGGTTTCATTAAGCCTACAAAGCAGCCTTCGCTTCAGCGTGCTATATAACTGCCAGAGACTGTATAACAATGACATGTAATGAGGAACAGGCATGTGGGCATGTACTGCCCTGACTGCCCTGCAGTGCCGCATGAGGATAAACGGACAGCACACTGCTTCCTGTTACTGTAACACTGCCTCTGCGGGCTGAGCGGAAGTGAGCAGCCACCCTAGCGGCGAGCATCGCGCTATATAAAGACACGGAGACCCGCGATTCCCTGAATGGAGACTGTAATCTGCACATGCATACACAGGACAAAGGACGGAAGCTTCATATGCACCAGACCAAAAATAGACAGAAAGATGGGATATTTTTCTCGTATTATTTTCAATGACTCTGACATGACTCTGCTGGAAAACCTAGGAATATCATAATACTACACAGTCCTGTTAAAGGTCACTGAGCACAAGCTTCACATTAATAGCCTACTTTTGTGGACACATTCACTTTGCTTTGCAGGTAAAGGCTATAATGATATTTAGACAGGAATATGTAATATTTACACTTTCTGGGGGATAAAAAATGTGCCAATCGCATTTTACTACACTGAATTACAAATTGCATCTTTTGATGCTCGTAGTATATATTTTTTTTATCCTTACTATTGCTATTAAAGATTATTTGTTGCCTCATTAGTAAAGTGGGGCTTGCAAAAGACCTGCATATTCATCAGCTCAGAGGCTGCCGCTTGCCAGTCACACAAGGACCTTGTTTCGCAGTCCTCCTTGGAAAAAAAAAAAATTAAAAAGGAAAAGATACCCGTTGCCATGGAAACGGCTCCAGTGCCGCGCTGCTTCCCTGGAGGTCCACATCGTTACACCAGAATCAAATTAGGCTCTTGCCCATATTTTCCTCAGCGATAAAGATACTTTACTCCACACGTCTCACCCTCCCCCTCTTCCAAAATCAATACGTTCACTACACAGAGGGGAGGAGTTCAAAAACACCTCTAAACCCTTAGGTTTACCCAGCACCTATCTTTCATATATCTGCTGAATAACAAGTAATAGACGTAAATACCAGTAGCGGTGTGTGTTTGTGTGCTGTGTGTGCACGCGCCTGTGCAGGAGAATGATCCGTGTGACTCATGGCGTCGGTATAATACTCTTACAGACTCCCGCAGATGCAACATGGACGACACTGAAGGCACCTGCCACAACATATCATCTGCACATCTCCCGTGTTTCTCAGTCGCTGACATGGGTGCCCAGTACACCTGGAAAGTTTACTGAGGTATAAGCTACAAGGAATAAGAGAGTCAGGGAGAGACCCAGGGCATGATAATGTGTTTAATGCTAACACAGAGGTCAAGGGACGATCTCCACGAAGCCAAAAACACAGACGTGAATGGGCTGCTGTTTGTCACCTATGAACACGAACACTGAGCGCCGGGGGGCGATAACAGCACAGCAGGGAGCAACACAGAGGCCCTGACTAAGGCGACGCCTCAGCGCATCGACACCTCTGCACCCCTGCACGCTGACGGCCAAGCTAGCTTGCTAGTCTTAAACCAAAAGGAAATGTAAAAGTGATGTCACAGGAGCGTTGGGGTCGGGCTGGGAATAATCGTAATACTACATTGGATTATGTGTGCTATTCCAGCACCTGATTTAACCAATCGCAAGCTCAATAAGTAGTTAGGCGTTCAAATCAGATTTGCTGTTGGTGGAATGGAATAAATATGCGAAATGGCAGGGAGGTCGACACAGGAATAGCAATGAACAGCAACAGTGTCACTTCACTTAATCGCTGTTGACTTTACTTTGTCAATGTCGGCCTGATTTTCACATTTCTGCGATTTTGGCCTTGTTTGTCACTCTGCATCGTTTAAGTGAGCAATGCGAGGGAGAAAAACTAAATGAATGTAAAACGTGTTTAATTAATACAAACCCAAGGACCTCGATTAGCTGTCTGTGACGAGGTTCCTTTGCTCTTTGTTTTTTTTCTGGCGAGTTCATTTAAGTGCAGGGAGATAAGTAAAATGGAGCGGAGCTGGAGCCAACACCCTAGTGGGCGTAGCCATGGGCAGGGAGGATGACAGGCTGCCAAAGCGAGACAGTGGGTGGGGCAGGGTAGACGGTGAGGCTTTCAGTTTAACCACAAAGCGGGCTCCGCCCAGCTACCCCCCACCCCCCTTTGGCTGGCTGCTGTACGGTCAGTGTGAAGACCAGCAGATACGCACACAGTTCAGCTTTACCTTCTCCATCAGACGTACAGTATGACTTTAGGGGCCATGCTTACGTGAGGCACCTGCACCTCTGCTAACTGCACACCCCGTGGAGCAGACGTTTCTGCCACAAACGGTTCTCCCTGCTAGGAAAACACAAAACTTCCCCTAAAGAGCTGGGGGCAATCAAAATATTTCAATAAAGCATTATAAAGCTCACATATGTTAACCGTAGCATATGGGAACATACAGTCTCCACGTGGTGTCATGAGAATAATTATAATTATCTATCGGTGCAGCAATTTTACACAGCGGCAGCCAAGTCCATTTACACAGCAGCAGCAAATCAGGCTAAGTGCCTTGTTAAATATTACAGTCACTCCTGCAATCATTTTTTTTCCATGTCCAGTTCTTAAGTGGTACGGCAATCGCTGTGTGGAATAAACTTCACAAAAACAAAAAATAAAATACTGCAATATAAAGCAGAGAGGACATCTTGTAACCAAATGTAACACAATGGTGAAGAGTAACACCGTTAGTCGATATTTCACCAGCATGTCTATTCAAATCTCTTTGTAGGAGGACAGTCTCTATCTGAATCTGCTACTTATGTTTTACACATAAAGATAAGTCTACCTACAAAGAAAGAGACGGAAAAAAAGACACAGACAGATAGACAATGATGGATCACACCCACATGACCATTAAAAAAATCAAAAACTCTGGAAAAGCTGCCTTTGCTGTCACTTCAGAGCACAGTGCAACTGGACACATCTCTGTGGCCAATTAATCTGGAGAATTCCACTTAGTTAAAACATTGAGAACTAAGGGATAGTTAAAGATTCATAAAAGGTACCTTTCATTAGCGATATATTTAAAAACCTTGTTTCTAAAAATGAACAACTTTAATATTTTATTAACATTACTATAATAAAAGTTATTAACTGCTATTATGATGAGTATTTTAAAATTTGGTGCTTTTTGGTTTTGTGCACTTGATAGCTAAATATTTTAAGAAAAAATCATTAGTCTAACGTTCAGTTCATTAATCACAGTATAAACCAGCGACTATTAATCTGGATTGCCAGCACGAGCCAGAGTGGTCTGCGTTCGGCCGAATGAAGAAGTACTGCTGAATTCAGCCCACATCAAACAAGCGGACGTGAACGGCCCAGTCCGATGTCGCATTCAGGAAGTGAAAGTAGCAGAGGGGAGAGCTAACAAACAGCACAGATGGAACAAAAGTTTTGTTGGCTACTAATATTGGGGAAAATTATGACAAAAAGGTCACACAACAAAACCAACTGATTAGTAGCTGCATGCTGCTACCAGACTGCATCAGTGATGAACAATAATCTCAAGTTCTGTTGAAATGCACCCCAGCTTATTCCCGGAAAACTGTCCAACTAGCTGAATTGGTTTTATGTTAATTCGAGTTTGACTGGTTTCACGTGGTTAAATCTGACATGAAGTTGTTACGTGGTTGTCGAAAGATGCATTTTACAAACACAAATAACTTCCAAAAAGCACTATCTGATGGATAATCACAGTTTAGCATGATTATTCAGTTTGCTTGATGCTGTGTTCATCATGGTGCTGAGAGTCCTGTAGTGTCATTGTAACGTAGCAGATATCTATCACCCATGGTGAATATGGAACATTCTAATATTCTCAGATCTAACATCAGAACACTAGCATGGCAGCAACCAATGAATGTTCAAAGTACACATGTACTTTGTAAACTAAGTATACTTATATTAACACACAAGTATGTTTGGGATGCATGTGATTTTATAAATAAGGCCTAGTTGAACCCCGTGAATCCCAGCATGCCTGTGGGCCCCATGTGTCTTTGACCTTGGTCTGTACTACGACACAAAAGCATCAAAAATGACACAACTGGAAGTATGCAAGAGCAATATGGCCCTTAAAACAACCCCCCTGCTTGAGCCCGAGTCTTAGACAACACCTCGATTAAAACATCTGGGCTCTTTTCTGACCCTCTGGGAGGAACACAATGCCATTGCAAGTGTCAGTCGATGTTTTCTCCTGCAGACATTGTCAAGGCAGTTTGGACAACTGAATGAAGCTGTCATGCAGATAGTGGTTGCGAGAGAACAGCATAGCTGATGATTTACATTGTGTTACAGACAAGCCTTGGGCAGCGCGGCTTACCATAACAACTGATAAGCCCTTGTAGCCGCTCGTCTCATATGTTTGCTAACCAGAGTGTCTATTAATAGCCCAGAGGACATTTCCCCCCTGTCCTCACAACAGTGTCTTCACTCTGTTACTCTGTCACTGCCTATCCCCGAAGCATTTCAAGACCAGCTATTTCAATCTATTTTACCAGTTTCATTTTACTTTAAATGCCTTTGCATTTTCAGAAATTTTCTGCATGTTATTCAGTTTTCAGTTCAGCATTTTTTGAAGCATGTCGGTGCTCAATAGTGCTCAAATGCTTTGGAACACAAACCTTACAAGACCATGTTCTTAACCTCTATCGGCTTCTTCATATCCTACAGTTAGCACTGAACTAGTACAACATGTTTTTTATACAATGTTCTAGAGAAATGTATTTTTATCTCACGTATGAAGCAATGTTGCACAACCTTTACCGAATTTACCAGTGAAATGTTTGTATGGATGACTTCTGACTTTTGTTTAAAGCAATGTGATTATATGCAACGGACTGGGAAGTCATTTCAGACAAAGAAGGATGTCAAAATAATTTACATGTAAAATATACAATACTGCCCTAATAGTAACAATGAGTAGTGAGCACATTTCAAATGTAATTTTGGCCAAAAACAAGCTGGTCGGGCGTGAAAATTCGTTTCACTGACAGCAATTTTTCTGCTATGAAGATATGCAAATTTTAAAAACAGCAACAAAACGGTACTAAACAAGCTGCATGTGAATCATTAAATCCTATTTATTAACATGTATGCATGTAGATGAAAATTACGTGCTGACATAGAACCTCCGACAAAACCATTTAATCAAATAATTTTTTATTTACCAAATATTGTGCATACCTGCAGCCCCAAATAACCACTTTGAAAGCACTCTAGCCAATTATAGTAAAAAGTACGTGAACAATAATAGCTGAGTACTGAAAAATAATGCAGCTATATATCATGGGAGGCCGGGACATGGTCCAGGTCAAGCCCTGCCTCGTCGCTGATTGGATTTTACAGAACTGGGGCGCGATTCATCAACAGAAACCCGGTTTGGGAAATTCGCATTAACAACACCCCCTCTGCCACTTTCCACCTCTCCCTAAAGAGGCTGCACTGCTCCCTCTCATTGAGTAACAACTTCATTAATAACCTTACAGTCCATACGGCAGTGACATTAGCAGAGGGCTGAGGCTAAGAAGCATGGCTGAATCACTGCATCGGGCTTGTTAATGGCAATCGGGAGGTCTCACCCAGGCAGGGGGGGGGGCGCAGGCAGGGGGCATAGGAACGCAGCCAAGAAAGGGACATGACATATACCCGAAAGGAAACCCCCAAACTACCAACTCCCAAGCTCTCATCAAAACCTCATTATTCTTACTGTTCCGTCTTTAGAGTCAAATCTGAAGGTCTATGAAGGTCCAGATGAGTCTCTCAATATTATTATTCCCAGCCCAACCCCACCGCTCATATAATATCAGACTTACATTTCCATTTGTTTCAATCTAGCAAGCTAGCTTGGTCTTTAGCGTGTGGGTCAGGTCAGCCAATTCACTCAGGGTGAGTGTGATCACCGGCTACGTTTAGACAGATAACTGCAGCAGCAACCATGGCAGTATATTGCAAATGACATGGTCATTATTGATTCTATAATCATCATGGTAATCATTTAAAAAAAATCTGTTAAGGTGTCATATCCTCCACTGATTAATATGCAGATTAGAGCTAATTTGATGTCTGATTAATTCAGCCCGGCTTTGCTGGAGCTGTACGGTTTGAAGTGTCGAGGCTCTCGAGTGGCACGCAGTCTTGACTCCAGCGTTGCCGTTGCGTTGGTGCTAACGTGCACCATCTGGGCTAGTCAAGTGATTTCTAACCTCTGCGTCTTATTTACACACAGATATGGGGCACCACATTCCCGGGAGTGCTCTAAAGCAATTCACACCAGGACGTGTTCAGAGGCCAATAATAATCGCGTTAATTTATTGATCCTCACAGTGGATGCTGAACGTGTTACTTTTCAAAACACACTCTAGAGAAAAAGAACAATTATGGAAGAGGGCTGGACAAGTGCAATAAAACACCTCCGATTATATGGGATTGTACTGCATAACATGCGAGTACATACAGGTCAATTTATATTACAAATTAAAGCAAAGCAAAATGTCTTTGAAGATATAGAGCAAAAATAAAACAAAGCATCAATGAACCTAAGCAGAGCAAAATCAGCTTTATGGAGATACACAAGAGAGGTGGACTCAAAAGCTGATTTCACTCCACGGTTCATGTCAATGGAGTGAGGAGGGCTTATTTCGGCTTTCTCTAAGACAGAGCTCCTCGGATTTTTCTCATCCTATTAAAAATGAATTCTCACTGAGGAAGGGGGTCTGAAGGGGGACTGGTGGGATGGAAATGAAAAGGACCACCTGCATGCTGTGAGTCCCAAGGCAGCTCATGTAACCGCATTATAAAGGACTGAGTCAGGAGCCTCCCCTGGACCCCCCCTCATTAATCATTCAGGATTCCTGAGCTTGACTCCACCAGCTACCTCCAACACATCACAAGATCACAGCTATGAAAACTTTGCCCATGAAGGCATGGAAGGCTTCCATTCTAGGGGGCGCCACTTTCTATAGTGTGCTAGCTTGTGGAGCTCTTGTCTATGGGAGGATTTTTGCACAGCGATGGCAGGTATATTACAGCATTAATATTTGCAGCATAGAGAAACTGATTTCATGGAAAAGATCCCAAAAACCTTCTCAACTCTACCTTTTGTCTCTAAACAGTCATATAGAACAGTGGTTCTCAACCCTTTTTTGCACTGTGACCCCATTTTTTACCATGCCAGCTCAGTTGCGACCCGATCAAGTATAAGGTTTAATTAATTAACGCTATGATCAAGCATGCAGTGCACCCTGCAGTTTACGCCAATCAATGCCTATCACACAACATCTGATTGGATGTGTCAGTGAATTTTAAATTAAGCATCTTTGATTTGGCTTCGTGGATTTGTTGAGTGTTCACTTGTTTTGTGCTAAGCAACTGCAGACCCACGACCCATTTATATAGTTTAATTCTAGGATTGGGGCTGGGAAATCTGATCATGGATCAGCATAGGAGCTTGCTGGTTTTAAAATGCCTACATTTCCAACTGTGCCACGCGACCCTTTCAGAACTTTGCTCGACCCAAATTTAGGTTGTGACCCACAGGTTGAGAATTGCTGCTATAAAATAATTCTCTCTTTTTAGTGGTAAGCAAACTATTTCAATTCTACTTTCGATGGTGTTTTTCAGGCTTTATATCAGGTTACTTTTATCTATAAGAATTCTTCAAGGTGAAATTCAATCTCACAGCCATGGAAATGAAAATTAATATGATTACTCCAAATATGGATTATGAATAAATTGTTATGTCACAAATATTCCACAGATTTTTATCTCAAAACCAATTTTAACGCATCATTTTTATGTAACTGAAACAGAAGTTAACTAGCCAGCCAGCCAGCCAGCCATCCATCCATCCTCCAACTGCTTATCCTGGTCAGGGTCAGGGGAAGCCTCTAGCCTATCCCAGACAGAACAGGGCACAAATCTGGTTTAATACAACAGTCAAAATGAAGGAAACTGAAAAACTTCTGTTTCAGCTTCAGAACAAAGGGCATATAGGAACAAATGAGCATTACGCTCTGGGAAAAGCTTCAGCATCATGTGGGTTTGGGCACCTGCGTTTGGGGCCGAGAAAAAAAGAACCTCATTAGTATTTAGCTGGCAATAAAGCACAGGGGCTCACACTTCAGCCCTCCCCCATCTTACACTGGGTTTATGCTGCCCCCGCCATGCCTAAAAATACACCACAACAATAAATAAATTAGCTTTTTAATTACGGGAAAATGTCAAAGGCATCAAGTTATTAAAGGAATATAGTGGACTTAACCTTTTGGTAAACACAACTTATCCAGGAACTAACTCTCCTGCAGACATCCATTCATCCTCTGGCTTTGACGACACATGTCCAGCTGTTCATCTTAATATATGATACTGACTAAAAACATTAACATTTCTTCAGGATTTTTTCCTCTTATGATGATCTAATCAACTGATCGACTGATAAACAGATCGACAATCACCTCTTTGATGGCAATAAGGGATATTGAAATGTAATTCTATGAATCTCCCTCATTTCCATCTGAAAACACCAATCCATTGGTTTGACCATTCGATAAGGTTCCTTAAAAATCTCCTGCACAAAAAACATTTTGTTTCAGTGTGCCGGTACAGATCTCACGCTACCTGTAAGTCCTCCAGCCTTGGACTAGTGAGGATCCAGCAGACTACAGAGGAAAGTTCAGTGACAAAAGAGCTCTGTTGCTTTCTTCTCGCACTGCAGGAGCCAAACTGAGGTATAAATAAAACAAGAACAAACGACGGGATGAACCACCTCCTCCATGAAACTTCACTCATTACCAGCAAAGCCGAGTGCAGAGCACCACAGTCTAGTCTATAGAGCTCCTGGAGTTCCACCCCACTGAAGTGAGTATAAAGTGGCAACTTTAACTGAAGGTGTTTACATTCGTACTGGGGAAACAGTTTTTTATGCATTTGTCTGCCAAGTTCCCATGATCTTGGAGGACCAAACGTAACTGGACAAATTAACATAAGCTGAAATGAAGTTGTCATGTTTGATATTCAGTTGCAAATCCGTTGCTGTCAATGATGGCAGGGAGCCTGCAGCCCACAGGCATCAGCAGATGCTTGGTATCTTCAATGATTATGCTTTGCATTGACTCCACTTTCACCATTCTCAGTTTTTGCTTGCTTCACATCTTTTTTGACTTCAGTCTGCTCTCCGACATGTGAAACGCATGCATAATTGGATCGAGTTGTCAAAAGTCAATGTTTCATTTAGAACAATCTCATGGAGTACAGAGCCCACGTAACAAAAATGTGTTACTGTCCCAATGCTTTTGAACTGCACTCTGTACTTTAAAGCCAAAGTGAAGTGAGCTAATGCTGCCTTTTCCCGGTGTTAAGGTAGCAGAGAACCTGAGCACAGGTGACACAACAGACAGTGGTGGGTGGTTTTGTCTGTGGGGACAAATCAATGCATCCTACTTACACTAGAACTAAAAAAAATATCTTGTCAGGCACATACAATAAAAGCCATACAACAAATAGCACAGCCCCCTGAATGGGAATACAGATCTAGAAGCAATTTCCAGCTAAACAAAACAATCCATTAATGTTGTGTCAAGATAGTATTTACCCAATACGCTGTACTATCATGAGACTGTAAATTGCAGGGCTTTTAAACAAAAGTTTAAAGCATTCACATTCCATGACAGCATGTAACAGCCAGGTCAATTCATGTACTGTTATATCAATCTCAGATAATCTGAGAGGATTAAATTTTCTATCTAATAGATTAATTCATAAAAGATATTATGTTTAAACTCGCCGGATAAAAATGGCTGGGACCCAGCAAGTCTATACAGGACAAACGTATGCATCAGTCACTGGTTAGTTGGTGGCACTATGTTAAATGTTAAATGCTTTCATTGGCCATTTTGCATTTTGTTTTGTTAAATTAATCTCTGCAAAAGTAGTGTTGATATATAAGCAAAACATTTGCATTATATTTTCAAGTTTCATTTATCACATACACAATTATAGTGAGTATGATGTGTAGAGAAAAGCCCCCGACTATGGAAAAAATGGGACATACATTTGAGAGACAAAACGGAGGACAGATATCATATATTAGACGTTTGACACTACATACAATCGAAATATCTATGGCGTGCAAAATATCTATGGTGTACCAAATATCTATGGTGTATAACTACAAAACTCTGTTTCAACTGTATAAAATCTAGATAAAACTAGAAAAGATGCTGCTGAGATGACAGCAACGCATTCCCCGGACAGCCCTGTCACCACCTCCGCCCCATCTAATACCTGCTCCTCTTACAGCCCCATCCTCTACAATTTCTAGAATTACTGGATGGATGAACTGGAAATGCAAAAGCCAATAAATGTGTTTTTACCTGAATGTGCCGAGTCCTAGTCATTACATGTAACTCTGAAACTACACCTATTCATTTATTGCATATATCCCACTTGTATGCCAACTTAGACAATATTTCCCCACCAATTAGCCAGTTAACTATATTTATTTGTGTATGTCTTAATGTCCATGTCTTAAAATGTTGTTTATATGATTTATATATGTCTAAAACATGCAGATTTTATTTATCACTTTCTCACTTGCACTATGACCAATGTGTCCCATTACATAACAGTGAGAACTGCAACTCTCTCACCAGTGGTATAAGTAAGTACTATGCAGTATCAAACAGGCGCACATTCAGACACATACAGACCCCAATGTGTTTTCCTTCTAAGATCAAATGTCACTGCTCCCTAGACTGTTTTTACTGCACGCACACAACCCCAGTTAGCTGGCACAAACACCTGCTCCACAGGCAGAGTGGGCTGTATATAAAATGTATCAGATCCCACAAACACCTGCTCCACAGGCATAGTGAGCTGTATATAAAATGTATCAGATCCCACAAACACCTGCTCCACAGGCACAGTGGACTGTATATAAAATGTATCAGATCCCAAACCTGTGAAAACTAAACACTAGCAAACAAACACAAAATTGTTATATTAACATTTTAACTTAAGAAATAAACGTATGTATTTATAATTATACCATGTATTTATTTCAAATAAAACAGGCAAGCAATTTTGCCCACCATTTGCAATCAAACATAGAAATGTCTACTACAAGTCGTGCCAAAAGAAAATCATCCCTCATCCAAAGTTGGTTACTTAGGTTCAGACCTAGTCAGTATAAATACTGCACAGCATGAGAGCTAAAATTCTTTAGCCTGAGAGCTAAAAAGACTTTTACATCAAAATCATTGCATTAATGGATGAAACTTAAGGTCAGACAGGCATCATCATGTAAAATCTAGGCATTCTGGATATGACAATATTAATGCTCATTGTAGCCATTTAAGACTGACGTTTACATTTCGCCTATGCTCAGTGGCATGGTGGCTTGGTAGGTAGCATAGTTACCTCACACCTCCGGGGGCCTTGAATCTCGCCCCCATTCTGTGTGTGTGGAATTTGCATGTTCTCCCCAGTTTCCTCTCATAGCCCAGAGACTTGCAGTCAGGAATTGCCCATAGGTAGATCTCACACATTTGTGAGAAACTCGTATCGTACAGTACAATTTCTTCAGCTCCAGATAGCAGGGCACAGATGAGGCCTCATCTCAGTATTGAAAATAAAATAAAACTCGCAGGTTGAATTTGATAAGACGCCACTGCCCCAAATTTGCATTATGAAAACACTTTTCAACAAGAAAACACAAAATTACAAGTGTCTTTTTTGATCCCAGAGGGAAGAACTTTGTTATCAACCTCAAAATGCCTTCATTAGTATTTAAAGCAATTTCATGCTGCAATGCTTTCTTTTTTTCGTGTTAATGTGCTCATGTTTGTGTGAAGCTATTTGTCCGTCCCCCTCTCTGTAAAACGCCTGCAGTTGTGAGCAGTTTAACGGGAGTGCGGAGGTACGATGGCTGGGAGCGGGCGACCCTGCAGCAGGCAATCGTGTACCATTATCTGCACCACGGTTCACGCGATGCTGCACTGATTCGACGACACGCTACGCTACCCCTGGGGGCAATCTACCTTTTACATCATTAAGGAGCTCTCCGCTAAACACAGGCAGCATCTCGATACATTCTGTCTCTGCAGAAAACACAGAAAGCAGCTGCGGATGCACCAGCTTAACGATGCCACTGACGTTCATGTATGACTGTCATCCGGTCTGCGTCCGCTGAATATAACTGACATTAATGCATGTTTAAATAAAACTGTACTTAACCGTGATAGCCAGATATAAACATATAAACACGGAATCAGTTTATAAAACAGGGAATTCAACATTTCAAAAACATCATGATGCCAGAGTTATACACTGAGACCCTAAAGCAGGTGACAAACCAAGAGTCTGCTTTTCAGAAAGCGTGGAAGTTGATACCAGCCCCCCCCCCCCCCCCCCCCCCCCCCCCCCCCCCCCCCCCCCCCCCCCCCCCCCCCCCCCCTCCACCCGACTGCCCGCTTCTCTGCTGTGTCACATTTCTCCTTCAGACGCAGCAGAGACAACATCAGCAGCAGCCTGAGAAACAGCTTTTATCTTCATTATTTTGTCTTCTCTCTTTTCCGTACGGAGCAAAATTATTACCCTTACAAAGCACTATGATGACCAAATGCAACGGCAAGAAGCCCCAACAGGAGAGAATGTGGAAGGAAAAATATAGCTAGTGTCCTAATTAAAAATACATACAAGTTAACTTTCAAGAATAACCAAGGAAACATAATCCATACTGAAGAGTTTACTTTCAGATACTTTAATGTTGCCTATAAAGTCTAAGTGCTGCAATTCTGGTCTGTCATCTCCTGAATCCATTCAGAGCTATTTCAGTCTTTTTTTTAAGTGAGAAATAATGTAAAACACAATATCCTCAAAATTATACATATAATATGCATGACAAAAGACTAGAAAAAATGCTGAGTATTTCAAATTCACCATAATTTCACAATCCAACGATAGAAAATCATTTGAGGAAAAAAATACAAGTTAAAAGAATACGAACAGGTCACATCCAGGTGTACTGACAGCCCATGCAGCATGCATACTTAAGGCAGTTAATGTGAGTGTTGCTCAGAGGTGCCGTTCGCCAGCATTTGGCGCCTGGTATGTGGGGGAACACAGCACTGACTGTGGCCCTATCAGCGGGAGGCAGGGCCTGGACTGGCAAAGGGCTCACAAAGGAGCAATTGGGTCTGGTTACATGGTCAGAGCTAGAGAAGCCTCTACTGGCCATCAGAACATGGATGATCCACGGCCCATGGGCTCACGTGGCACAAAAATGCCTTCATTAGTATTTAAAGCAATTTCATGCCGCAATGTGAAGGCATACGGCTGAAGGGGATCGGGGACTAAACTTAAGACTTCATCTTACACCTTTTAGACATTGCTGAGGCGATCTGGGAAATGCTAAAAGTGCATCAAGGTCTGTAAGTGAATGGCACACCCTGTAAGTCACTTTTCACAGTCCTGCTTGAGAAGCAAATTATAAAAAATTAATAATAATATCATTACTACTAATAAACGAGTTGTACACTCTGGAGCCAAAGGCACTTTGCAGAGCTGCACTTCTGAATAATGTCCATGCCCCCTCCCCCCACCTTATGGTTGCCCTTGCTTTAAGTCTATAATTCAGTGTCAGTTGGCAAGGAATTTACAGAAACTGTACGGGTGCTATAGGTTAAATACCTATTAAGCTTTGTAAAAACCTTTGGCTACTACTTCTGTCCAGCAGGACTTGCGTTCCTTCATGTTGAAGTATTATTAAATCTCATTAAAAATTGCCCATTCAAAGATTACGTTCTGGTACTAATTATTTCGGCATGAACCTGCACATGGCAAAGTGACATAACCGTCCTGAGCTGTAAGCAGATGCCTTATGTCAGAGGTTTGTTGAGGACATCCAGGGTATTTGGTCACTCGGAGTGTGAACCTGGGCACACTTCTTCCTTGGGGCTGTGTATAGCATGGAGGGCCTGGGAGGAGCAACGACCTTGTCTGAGGACAGAACGTGCTTCCTGAAAGTGCCTGAACAGATGTGACCACTTCCTGTTGGTGGAGGCTGGAAAGGTTCAGTGTGTCATTCAGAGGTCTCCCATAGTGTGCGACGTTCACTCAACAGCAAGGACAAAGGGTGCAGCGGCGCCAACCCAGGGCTCAGGCGCTGTGCTGTGCGCGGCACTCCCCGCAGCATGCAGCTTCACAGAAAGACAGCAGCTGGCAGGCCTGCAATGAACCTGCAGCTCTCCAAACATTTAGGTCTCAAAAAAGGATCTGTACTTCAATGCGGCACATATATTATACGTATCAGCATAAAAATGATGTTGTTTGCATACAAATACAACATAGACAAATAGACAACAAATATCCAAATTTGGGGAGTTTTAATTGCATCTTGAAAAAATATTGTTTGCTTTTCAGGGGTTAATCTTTTCCTGTGATGGACAAGCGTCCCCTCAGCCATGCCCCTACCCCCCTGGCTTTAAAAAGTAAAACATTAGGTGTCTTTCTTCCTATTGTACTACATCATGACAGCCTATTTAGTGTATCAATATTACCCCTGTGTTTATGAGCAATATAAAAACAATGAGTAATTTGTTGAATTTCTAGAAAATGATTTATTAACAGGTATTGATTCCTTTCATACACACGTTTCCCCCCCCTATCCAGAAGTAGAGCCTTTCAAAAGCTGAAATGGAGTAAAGTGAAGAAGCCATTTACCATAAATTTATTTTGGAAAATTTTTTGAGTGTTCCCAGACCAAAAAACAACGTAGCAAATCAAATAATACATAAAATAAAAAATAACACTAACATATAGTAAAAGCAGGAATGATATGATACGATTAGCTCCATTATCTTAGGGGACCATAGTCATATATATGGTTCATCGCTGACCGAAATGTTGTTATGCAGCTTGTGACTGTATATCTACAATTGGCTCATGTATAACAGAATGCTAAATGCAATTTTTGCTTTTCTGCTTTTTTTCGTAAAAGCGAAAATCCTCTTCGGATTTCTTTTGCTAAGCAAAAACAGGTGCGAATGTCGGTCTTTCGTAACAGTAACGTAAAGCGAATGTTCATAAAGCAGCGGATACCTGTGTACCAACAATGGGCATTTTCTTGCATTTGTCACAGGCATCCTTTAAATCTGACACCGCCTACCTGGTGGGAATCCCTAATCACCCCGCGAGGAGGCCGAAACAGCGTTTTAGTTCCCATTCCTGTTCAAAAACAATAATGCCACAATTCCCACAGGTCCCTGTATAAACGCCCTGTATTTATTTCCTCAAAGCTCCATATTATTCATCGCATGGCATGGACTGTAAGCTTGGAGAATTTTAACTATGCACTACAGATGATCTCTGGGACTGAAAAGTTCTAATTTGTGCCTTTAGTCTATAATTAGGCCTATCCCCCTCCACTTCAACGGTACTCCAAGGAAATGCAGCTAATTGGCAATAGAAAAAGACGAGCTCAAGGCCAAACCACATGACCTCAGTAAGTGGATGTACTCTCCTGGCTCTAAAACAATGAATTGCGTTCACTGCTGTCACCATTAGCCGCTGTTCCCTTCAATCACATCACAATATCACCCCTCTTCAGCTGCTCTGTTCAGTCACAGTTGAACATCGATCGACCGCCATCAATCACTCCAAAAAAGCAATAATGAACAGCAAACAAATTCCACCTGCTTCTGATTCCAAGCCATACAAACACACCAAGAGTCAGCTATATAAAAAAAACTGCAGCTAATTAGTGTGCATTATTAGGTAATTATTCCAGCTTTAATTATTAGGTGACAATGGCTATCATCATTCACTGGTTAATAGATAACAGCAATACAGAGCTACTCATGAATGCGTGTGCGCACACACCAAACGTTAAATTCACTCAAGAAAAGAGGAATAATAAAAATACTTAAATTAATTACAGAGCTGAGATGGTTTGTTAAGCATAACAAGAACACACTGAGTAAACGACCCCAACAAAGCAGGTTGACAAATATGTCCGCTCTTCAGTTTCAGTTAAACAAACACTATTGGCCCTAATATTTGTTATATAAATTGTTTATTAAACAGGAAATAGCTGAAAGGCATGCTGACTACATCCACGTGATGCAGCAGTGACATCACCATCTGAAAAGGCTGGAAAATCCAATCACCGGCCTGACATTAGAATGGGCAAAGCTACAGAAAGCAGTGCTTCGGGTAATGTTAAGAATTCTCCAATTCAATCAGCATTGTGCATTAATTTTATAAACGGGTGCAGAATTTAAACGTAGAAAATTTGACAATCTCAGCATCTATTTATCTGAGTTCTGGGTAGCGGAATAAATCAAGGCCCGGTTTAGGAAGTATCCTACCCTATCGACTTTTTCCTCATGACGGTCTTTGACGTTAGCATCCGCTTATTCGCATTTCCTCCAAAGGGAATTTCAGCTGCCGACTGCATCTTCCCCAGTGGTAAAAGAGCATCAAGAAAACCCAATTTATGGTTCAGTAAGTGGTTCTAGGCAGCATGGGAAACTTCTTCGAATAATGCGCCGTTCTTATCGATACGCGAAATCACCAATCCTCATAATCAGTGGTTTGAGGAGGCTATTACACGTCTTTGTTTGCTTTCACTGGTCTGGAAATGACTGCTCCTCTGGCAGTATCGCCTCTCTCTGCATCCACACACAATGGTTCATGGAATACTCGTTTCCTCACGTTCTTTTTTTAAAGAAAGGCGAAGAGGAAATACCCATACAAACCCCCATAGTCTGATGAGTAATTCAAAAACCATACGAAAAATTAACCTCTTGCCCTAGCAGCTGACTCCAGTCCCTGCTTGACTGATCCTCCTCTGGATTGGACACTCCGGCTCAAGGAAGCTGAGTGAAGTACTACCTTGTCAGACACCTACACTTACAACCGCAAAGTGGCTTTAACCTGGATTGATAGCTTTTTCTGGTCCAACACAGATACGGACAACCATTCAAAAACCATACCACTCTGGCCTACAAGATGTTCACTGCAGGAGAAACAAGCTACTACTTCATATCTACTCTGCATCTACTTTGCAAATAATTCAAAACATATTCCCAATCACTGACATCCGCAATTACATCTGTGGCACAGGCAGGCAACAGGGATCTCAAATCAATAGCATTTGTGATAAGAAAATGAAAACATCTAACTTTAGTGTGGAGAACACAGAACACAAACTGGTGCAGCTGACAGAGTGGTGATTCTAGGAACTGCAGCCCAGCCAGACCGGCTCGTGTAGGGTAGACAGTACTCACATAGTCGTGAAAGGCCTTGGCCTCGCTGGAGTGCTCGCAGGTCTCTCTCCTCTCGGGTGCCGCACAGTACAGGTCCCAGAACACACTGCAACACACAGGCCAATCGTGACCAACCGCAGGCTCTGCCCCACACTGCTCGAAACACGCCAGCTCACTAACGTCAACACTGAATTATGCCCAAAGACTTTGATCCCAAGGTTAATCAAGCTAAACACCCTCAAGATATAGTCATTTTTTACAGGTGTCGGCACTCTCGTCCGTTCCTTGTCTTCCCTCAATTTCTTAGAGAGGGACACAGAAACGTTCAGAGATACCAAAACATGTTATAAGCATAGAAAGAACCACTCACCACCACCAGGAGTGCAGGAACCCAGGAGGTTCTCCCAGTGTGATGTTCTTCTCCCATCGTATCTTGGGTGAAAAACAATCAGGTTGTTAAGAGGACGCCACCTGGGGAGTCACACTCACAGAGCCGAATGAAAGAAAAGATGAAGACTGAGCAGGTAGACATGAGGGAGAGCCGCTTTGGCCAAAGGCCGCCGAGCCGACATCGAGCATCGCAACTCGGCCTTGTGCCACTGTACCAGCCCTGTTTATACACTGTCCTCATTTATGCTGCAATTATCACTTCTGTATTCATTCAAGGGGAATAAAAAGTAAATAAGGTCAGATCAATAGACTTTAATGAGACTTAATTAAAAAAGTAATCATAGCGGCTCTGGACGAAGCCCGACTGTGAGAGGCTGGAAGTTCTCCAGAAGCCTATCAAATCCACTTGTTCCTTTAACTGCATTGATTTATTCAGTGACCTGCCCATCTTCTCTGTGTATATGGCGCAACATTAACCACAAATTAGTCACCTGTTCACTTTCACATCATACAGTGACAGCAATGATTATATTTAAGAAGGCTACCACCACTGCCGACTTACTGAACTATACTACCACTATTATTAAAAGACTGAAAAAAATTAAACAAATTTCAATATTATTCAGTTAATTGATTAACTTATACCTTCTGGCACTGAGTTCTTGAAATAATGTCAAGTGGGCTTCATTATAACTGAATAAATTTTCCTTTCAGCCTAAGCCAGATGTCAGATGTATTGTGACGGCATCGGCTATCCATTGTGTGCCTGGCGTTTACAGCCTTATCTATTGTTTTGCACTGTGACCTTGCTGCAGAATGAGCCCCTTCCTGTAAGGTGATAGCACTGTGCAAACACAGCCTACAAACTGACCACACTGGCCGCCATCGCTGCTGTTCGCGTTTTTTGTTCATTTTGGGAATCTCATGTCTCTGTCCTTTGGAGACTGTTTTAGAAGCATGAGTCATAACCAAACGGTGAGATCAGCCCCCCACAAGAAAAAAGAAAACAGCAAAAAAATAAAAAGCATCGAAAAATGCTCTGTGTACATTCGATCCTGGCTCTTCTCAATAAGCGAGTGCCGCTGCTGTAAATAACATGGGCGTGTCCTTCTCTGCCGGGATGAAAACAGGCATTGTTTCGGGAATGGCGGTGCCAAAGCCTCTGTGGAACGTACGCAGCACTGCCATCATCTCCTGTTTGGCCAGTGCGGCCATAAGCAAGTGGGCAATAGGATTGTGTGTTTCTAAGCATTCGCCGTGTTTCATTCATCAAGCAAATTAGAAGACCATGTCAGAACGTCTTAGGTTAAAGTTACTGCAATTGTTGTGAAAAACACGTGCACCACATGAATATAATGCGTGATGAATATGAAGACTGGAAGATTCAGGTTTCTTATTATCCACCCCAGAAAGGCTGAAGGGAAAATTCAGTCATTGTACACACAGGACTACTTGACTTTCATATATCATCTATTGTTGAATTCAAGTAACACTTAATGTAACACTTTGTATAAAAATGGACAAACAACTGCTGTTTCGTATTGCATTCTGGGAAACATTCTGTAATCTAGATGGGGTAGTAGAGCTACAATCTCTCTCCCTCTCTCTGATCTTGTAAGTTCAGAATGACACCAATAACAAGCATGATGAAGAATGGGTCCTGACATAGATTATTTCTAAATGTGTTTCTGTGTCCCTCTGAACTGGTTGTGTCAACTTGTTGCAGTCTCACTCATAAATCCATCCACATACTGCTAATGTTCAAGTTCCCAGGAACGAAAAACCTTTGTAATTCAACCCTGCGCTGCAAACCGCCAGGCCCTGTGGCCCGATAGGACTGACGTCAGTTCCTTCCGTTTCAGCGGAGATAGGTGGGGTGGGGGTGGCCAGTAGTGTGCAGTCAACATCTCTGCCCATTAAGCATAAAAGTTAACTGCTATGTCTCTACTGCAGGAAAAACATAATTAATACATTAGCTATTGAACTGCCATTGAATAACTTCAATGATGGTGACTTAACTGTCACACACCACATGCCAAAACAATTTCCACTTATAAAGAGCAGGTGTTTTGATCTTTGCTGTCCGAGTTTTACAGAAAGAGATTCCAAGTATGCAAGAATGTATAAACAAGGAATTTTTATGATAACTGTCAAGTTGATCGCTTTTTGTGCACTGATATTCAAAGATCATTTGTCATATTTTAACATCATTAAGATTAATAAAATAATGAAGCAGAAATTAGGACAAGTGTGGAAAGCAGATATCCATCAGGGCTGAACTATCTGGAACGAAATTTCGCTGAAACACTTTAGCTATTTGGATCCGCTGCACTAACTCTCATCCAATCCCATTAAAAGGACACTAAACAGCTAATGTGTGCTGCTTGCTCAGCATTATCAGGTGTGATTAAATTAGCAAGCTCCCTTATAGCGAGGGCTGGCTGAATGTTCCCTCCCCAGGGCTCATCGATAACGGCCTTAAATAAAGCCCCCGGCTTACCTCCGACAGGAAGGTCTGTGCAGACTTCTGGGCTCCTACATGCAGCAGGTATTCGTACACATAGAGGGCTAATCTGTGGGGGGGGGGGAACAGGAGCAGGTCTTACTATCGGCAATAATGTACATAAGACACAAAGCACATACACAGACGGCAATGGATATCAGCTACATGCAGAACTCAGATCTGGACATTACATTTTACATTAAATGATACATTCTGAAACAAATATTATACAAACTGCAAGCGGGAGATGGTGATATATCTGATACAAATTAATGAAAAAAAAGTATAGGTCACAGAAAAATGTCGCTCATCATAAAGCTAAGCAAGTAATCTCTGCTCAACAATGTTAAACATTATTACCAAAAATGATAGAATTTAATTAAGCCCTATGTACAACTTGGAGATGAAGATGCTTATAGCTGAGGTATAACTAAACTTTTAACATGGGCCCAACACACTACACTGGAGAAAGATACCCAAAAAAAACCACACAACCAGACAAATAACAAGGTTCTATGTTCTCAGTTCACATGCTTGCCTACACCAGTGTTAGAGTTGTCTTCTTTATCACTACCTATCCACCTTCCAGGACTACTTATGTGGTACAAGGTTCCGGTGATCATGGAGCCTATCCCGGGAGGCACGGGGCACAAGGTCGGAGACGCCGTGGGCCGAATGCCAGTCCATCACTGGGCACAGACAGTCACACACCATCACACATTATGGGCAATTAAGTTACACCAATTCACCCTGCTGCTTGTATTTACACCGTGGAAGAATCACAGAGTACCCAGAGGAAATCCATGCAAACATGGCGCAAGCGGCACGCGCCTAACCAGCAGTTCCACATATAATAATAATAATAATACTGTTATTGTTATTATTAATATAATTACTATTAATATAATATCAACAACAACAATAATAGCTATTATTATATTTTTATTACTGAATCATTTAGCTCACGGTTCAAGCATTTGTTCTTAGTTATAAACAAGGAAATTAAGGACATAAAGGAAAAAAAGGTATTTATCCACCCTTTATACAACAGTTAGAGGTTAGGTATATTCATGAAGACTATTAGGAAAAGCTGAACTTTAGGAAAGCCTTTCAAAACTGCACATCCTGCAGGTATTTATTACAGATGAATGCAACAAAGGCATTTGAACCCTAAAAACATTCATTTTATTTACTAATAAATTGAAGATACGTGTCTCTTATCTGACTAATACGTGGCAGAGATACCAAGATTAACAATAAATAAATCTCTAAGTTTGTCAAATATGATTTTGCAATTTATAAATAACATATAAATAGCATGACACAGTGCTAACTGCTGAGTGTGCCCTGAGACTGTGAGTATCCTGCTAATGTTCAGGCCGACGGTAATGTAACAATGTAGCGAAGCAGAAGAAGCCAGAGCGGCGACGGAGTACACACAGCCGGGAGGGCCTGCCGTCCGCCTCCCAGCGCAAACCTAGGCTCTGCTTTGAACTGCTTGCTTGAGTCTGTGGAATACGCCTAAGGGCTGTGCTTGTGTATTGACTTTTTAAAAATGCACTAAAAACTAATGTCTTTAATAACTATAAAGAAACAAACAAAATACACTCCATATATTCAGGCCCTAATGAGAAGCTTCAGAATCCAGCTGTTGAAAGCTAAATGCCTACTCTGCCGGAATCTGGCCTAAAGGAAGC
Source organism: Cryptomyrus ogoouensis (assembly GCA_025773925.1). NCBI lineage: Eukaryota > Metazoa > Chordata > Actinopteri > Osteoglossiformes > Mormyridae > Cryptomyrus > Cryptomyrus ogoouensis. The sequence continues at coordinate 27,942,108 of JAOYFF010000116.1, forward strand.
ATTCCCTAATGACGAGGGCAGTGAGGGCAGAAATGACAGGTCAGTAAAAAAATCAGACAGGTTCCCTTTTAGTTGGATAAGGCGCAGCGTCTCGGGCCGCTGTGCCAGACCAGCCGCCGGCCGCTTCTTCAGCCAAGAACTGGGACATCTGCACACGTCCATGAGAAAAAAAATATGCAGCTGAATTTTCCTTTCTTTCTCACCCCTCACTCTCTCTCTCTCTCTCACTTGCTCCATGTTTTCCCCGAAGAAACAGTACAAGCTAGAAGTGAGCGGGCACAATAAAAGATTAATCAGAAGAATATCTAAGGGCTGGATCTGAAGGCTTAACTGGAGAGCAGCATGATGTGGTCCATGTGAGGAATGCACATCACTTTCTGCTCAGGTTCTTGTACTGGGGTCAACAGGAGCTCTTGGTGGAAAATTCTGCTTAGGTGTTTGAGTGCTAATATATTCAACAAAGGTGATTATAATTTTGTGTTGATATCATATACTGGAAAGACATTACTGTGGACTGTGGTCCACATTTAAAGAAACATTCTTTTCTTGTTTTTTTAATTACATTTTTCCAAGGTAGCATTAGCTAAATGAATGACTTCAGTTAAATGAAAGTCCCAAGATAGACTGACAAAAGTTGCATGATACTCTCTTAAAAAATGCTTGTACGTCTAGAGGTCAATTTTTGTACAAAGCGGCGACGCACTAATTGCATTTTCTCTGGCCGATACAGATTCCCGATTTTTTTTAAGCGTGACCTGCCGATACAGATCCTGGCCGATTCAGATTTTCATAGTTTAATAATAATTAGCAGACTAAACATTTTTTTAAACTTCTTTAATGAACTCAGCTTTCTGCAAGCAAAATATTTGAAATAACCTTTTCAAAAAAAAAATGGCTCGTCACGTATCGAATAAAATTTATTGTTCCAAATTTTTTTGGCATAGCTCCTCCACAGCCAACTTTTCATTCACGTCTAACACGTTATGAATTACTTCTTCATCCAACACTGTAAAGAGCCTGCAAACAACAGACATGTTTCCAGTAAGTGCTTTACCTTACCCATTATGCTACATTAGTGGGGGGGGGGGGGGAGAAGACAAGGGGCGCAGGACATGATTATGAATGGAAACAGAGAAAAAAGGTAACGTTAGTAGGTAAAGTACTTGATCGGCTCATTATATTGGCCATATTTAGAATGACTGATTGATTGCTGGTCGACATCGATCGGGGTGAAAATCGGCTATTTTCAGTCACTAATTGATTGGTGCACCCTTAGTGAAAAGGTGACATGCATCAGTTCTGATGCAACGCACCAACAGCGCATCCCATCCTGAGGGAGCACTCAGTCGCACAGATCTTGCTTATACAGTGACTGTTTCCAGTCATATAAGACCACCACACGGCTAGAGAATATTCTCACTTTACTGTGTCTTAAATGAGTACCACAAGTTTTAGTGCGGCCTCAACTGAAGGACTTAATTGAATGGTAAGTTCTCACCTGGTGCTTCATGTGTAAATGAAACACAGTCTGGCACCCAGGCTAAAGGATCTTTTTTCCCTCAGAGAAAGGACACTTCCAGAACAGTGCTATAGCTAGTGCTGTCTTCCGCATTTCCAAACAGGTGACACATTGCGCTGGCTGTAATGGCTGAATCCCGTCATCTACCCTCACAAGCTCCCCAAATACTTTGCTCACTTCAACCTTTGCTGCTTATACATCTCCACCAGTAGGGCAGGTAGACACTTGGATGTCAAACCTTGCCCCCCCCCCCCCCCGCACCCCAGCAAGGCCTAAGAGCTGTAGGGTATTAACACCACTTCTGGGACCTTCATATTACCACATTCACAGTGCAAAGAAAAATACTTTTTTTTTAATTTTATGCTTTTAATCTACAAAATCCTTCACCCTGACCTTTAAAACTGCAGCACACTGAATTTCATTCTGAGAAGGTGAATGCCTACTTAGAACACAACTTCATTTTTTAATACACATTATATATGAATAGGATAAAAGAAAAGGAGAATCATCATTGCATAAAAGAGGAGCGATCCACCGGTCCAAATTTGCACTCTGGTATTTATCATGTAATGAAACATAAAAGTCAAAACCCTGCATCGCTCTTTTCAGACTTCTGGTTTGGGACTGAAACTGCAGCTGTCTGCATTACAGTCCCATACTCACATAGTATATGAGTATGAGACCATCGCCTGACAAAGACAAACATATACAACATTACTGCATTTGTCATTAAAGGAAGTTTGAAAGAGGTATTCAATATTTTATACTTCATGTTAAGAGACGTATGTGTCAATCCTGTGGCATGTAATTCTTGTTACAAACGCAGAGGGTACAGTGCAGGGAGAATTTACTAGGGGGACACAATGCGTCCGGCTCTTTGATCAGACCCACAGAGTAAGAATGAGACCCAGGCCCCTATAATGAAGAACAGGATATGCGCTCACAAATGACTGCACACTAAATTCAGTAATGTTTGTAGTTAATGGGAAACAGCTTGAATGCTCTGTGTCAGACATGTGATTTGCTTGATTTAGGTTCATTACAGAGAGGTGGCCTCTATTTGGACCCCCATGCCAAAATGTAACCAATGCCACATTTTGTTGATATCTGCCTTTTTAAGGATACTCTGTTTTACACTGCTTTACTGTTTTCTACTATGATCTGTCCACCTTATTGAAGTGTCACTGCTGTTGACCACTATTCAATAAATTACAGTCAGTCCATCAGTTCCAGCAGCCTATACTTTGCCATATCTTTGCCTCCATCAAACCAAGAAACTCTTTGTTTGCTAAATGCTCCTCTCTTGGAAGAAGGTGATCTCTCCATGTGGCACTACCATGAAAAACATTGAAAGGGTGGGTTAAAACTTAGAAGAGGCAAATCACTCAACTCATTCCTGAGGTCCTGACTGTCAACTCCTCCATGCTAAGCTGTTTGAAGTCTTTTGACAGGGACTAATCATCCAGTGGTGTTTTACGAAGCAGGATATCTCAGTTAGCTGGGTTAACTTAAACAGGAAGGAATTCTTGTCCAATAAGAACTTAGGTAAAGAGAATTCCTGTTGGACAATCGTCGTTTTTACATTTTTAATGAAATATTATATACAGTAATTACAATGATGATTGATTAGTTATTAATTAGTATTATTGTGATATTATACTTTTAGCATAGACGCATTCTCGCACATTCATTGCCATATACTGGGGGCTGCCGTAAATTGGGCTTCGGGTCCAAATCAGGTCGCAACACATGCATTCGCACATTTACACTGTGGATGAACTGGGTCCGGATGGGGTAGAGAGACCCACGCCCATTAGCAGAGGTCAGATTATTTGTCTTTGCATGAACACTTTTATTAAAAAGTAAGATTAGATATAGTAACAGCATCACACAGTAGTACGTAGTTACATAGAGTTATGTACATACATAGTGTGAACAACAGCGCCGTTTGTATGAGTGTGTGTTACAGACGGAAATGGAAATTAAATAAAAACAAATAAAATGACGACTGAATGCACTAATAGGATAATGGCTTTAACTGGTAAATATATGTACTTTTTTTTCCGAAATCTTGGGGGCAATTTTTAAGGGCATTTTTGCCTTTTGTCCCTGTTAATTTTCCAACACTGGTTGCTCTGCATCTAAATTTCATGCCCGTGTGCAGTTAATCGGTGCCAGAGAGTAAAGACTTGGTGTGATGATTAGTTCGGAGAATCATAGGCCAAACACACTGATCTGCCACCGCTCTGCTTTGATCCTGATCAAAATGTAACCAACAGCCAAAGAGGACATCCTTCCACAAACCGGTCCTTCAGGACAAGCATCTTCTATACACCTCCATGCATCTAAGTCAATAGTTAACAGTAACAACCTCAAAGGGATCCATCTACAGTTCTTCCATTGTCTGAGCTGCCTTGCTCAGTATTCTATATTCTACCCACACCCACACAGGTAGCAATTAACTCAGCGGTACCATTCATTGCGAAATACTTCTACCACTGAAGAACTCTGCTGGAAGCACTCCAGTATAGATCTGTGTTTAAAGACAGTGAGACACTAAGTATGCTCTCAATATTCAAAACACTGCAATGCGAGCTTAATCCCAACCAGTAATTACCTGATAGTGTAGGTGGTTCATTCTTCAGTCAGCTGTGGTTACATTTTCTTGTTTGATCTCACCCTCAGCACAAACAAATCAAGATTCTGCACATTGCGATTAGGTGCTTGAATTATTACGGTATGTTTTGCTTTCCCATTGATCTTTTGACCTTATAAATAGGCCTGCAAGAAAGACCTGTTTGATCAAGACAGCCCCTTTTAAAACCTCAGAAGACATGCACAGGTATGGGGAATATCAGAGTTCATGGATAAATCCAATAAACAGGAAATCTGTGGTGTTTTCAAGTTATTAATGGGTGTGAAATGTCTACAAATGATATTACTGTGTCTTCTTACAATTATAAAATGAAAATACTTGTAATGCAGAGACCAGGTTCCAGTCTGAGTGAGTCTGTTGGCTTTCCTTTGTTCATGTGTGTGTGCGTGCGCTTTTTATTGGGCTGAAAATACAGGTCTTATACAAAGACTGAATTAAAAACCAATATACTGTACCATGTCTTAAATTGTATATTTTTCAGTAAAAACTTGAAAGTAAGAAAAGCAGTTAATCCAGTAATTGTCTCACAAAACATTAGGAGTACCAGAGCAACGTTCAAGAACATTGAACATTGTCTGTAAAACTTGGACTCCTCAAAATAGCCACCATTTACTTCGAACAGCTTCACCAACACGAGGCATCTACTTTACAAGTTACAGCAGGAAACCACACATGTGTTCCTTGCTCTGATGCAGTAATTCCTAAGGATGAGTGTTTGTGGGTCCCATGGCAGTGGCTGTCCCATCCTTCCCAGATGTTTCATGGTACTGAGGTCTGAAGATTAGGCCAGCTCATTACTTTGAGTTCTCCTTCACCTTCTTCTCCGCCAGACAGGTCTTGAGCAGCTTCAATGTATGCATTGTGTATCTGAGGGACTGCCCCATCAGCCACGCCTTTGAGCTGTGCTACGACAGCCATGCTGGTTGAGAGTTACCTTGCATTGGGTGAAAAAATAACCAGCACCATGATATTGTCTCCTCCAAGCTCGACAGTGGAAACCACACATGCATAAATCACACGCTTGCCCAAATTTTGACTCATGAGTGCATAGGCCTGGTATCACTCCCGTTAATAGACAAGTGTTTGTATTTTAAAGTATAGACAGGACTACTTTTGGCTTCAAGCAGGTGTATTCAAATTTGTACTGCAGTTTCAGTATTATGTAATACAGCTAAAAACATGTCTGTCTTTTGCAAAACCCTTACATAATATACAAATGCAAAGAGACCAGGTTCTTAGGTTAAATGCTCATTCAGGGATAAAACTTTAAAGTTGTTTTAAAAAAAAAAGTTAATAGCAGCAGCACTGGAGAGATGAACTAGGCATACATGAAATAACAGAAAAACAAATATTTTCAGCTCAGTGATCTTGAAAGAAAATATGTGTATGCATCACTGAACACAACCAGTCTTGCCTGTTTAATCTACATGCTGACAAATAAATATACTTTAAAAAATCTGCATCAATTTTCAAAAAAGATAAGAAATTAATATACATCAGTAAGGAGTTTTTAATCTCAACTTAAACCTGACTATTCATTACACTTTAGTGCATTTAAAAAACATATCTATATTTGGTCTTTTACATCGACATAGATTAACACACTACATCAGTTTTGAAGCCTGAATGTATTTCAGAAGCTTGCAAAACATTTCTAGGTGAATATGCCATTAAGTTGTTATTATTTGTTTTGCTTTAATGCAAATAGAGGGAAATTTTAATTGACTGGCACTGGCTACACTAAACAGAAATAAATTCCAATCCATTGTAATATACATTTGTTTTAGGCTAATTTTCCCCAATATATCTGTTTGTGGTGTTGTATATATGTCACATAAATGGATAACACCACTTGTGATACTTCAAAAAAAGGTTAGCATAAAAATTGTGCTAAATGACTGCAGCGTGGAAATATTTTAAACGTTAAATGGAAACAGCCCAACAGCTAGCAAGAAGATCTGCAACGCCAGTGTTCTGTGAGGCAGTGGCAGCAGGGCTGTTTTCAGTACGTCTAATTCGATAAGACACCGGAAGGGAAAGCATTCAGTGGAATATAGCTAGTTAACGCAGATCAGGCAAGCTGAGGCACTGAAACAGGAAACGCTGGAGGATACTCTCAAAAGATGAGAAAAACTTCCTCAATACAGCAACACGGCAAGAAAATGACACAGAAGAGAATCTTTTAATTTACTGCATAAGATGAGCAGCCCATCTCACTGTTAGAGAATGTGGGTTTCTGGTGACACTGGGAACATCTGTGACAAAGGTGCGTCCCACCCTTTTGTCACTATATTTCTGACACGTGACCACTTACTAAATTGCCTCGTGGCTGTGACAATAACCGGTTTTACGCCAATATTTGGAATTGGGCCGTTTGTCCGATGTCGCTGTTCAGCCTATCTGCCCACTGGGCGGTTTCAGCTTTACTTTCAAATGCACAGTACAGCGTTCTACTCAGATCCCCTGGCACGTAACACCTGGGTAATAGACAAGCAGCAGATCCCCGTTATTCTTACTGATTCTGATGTATATGACATCTGTACTGCTAGTTGTCTTGCAAAAATATAAAATATTGCATCAGCAGATACTCATAAATGACGATCTGAAATTACTCAGATCAGATCAAGAGTACTAATAGGTCATACTACATATAGGGGTATATTATTCATCAAATACATTATCAATGACACACCTGGTACCAAACAGCAGCATCACCTTAGAAAGGTTTTAGTTTTCTAAAAGAAAATCATTATAAGCAGAGAACACTGTGTGTTGGTATTTAAAGCAACATTTTGTCTATCCTGTGGTTGGTAAATGCTGCAGGTAATATGCAACCCATGTTAGGTTAGGAGGTGAAACAAAGAACAGAGGCGCAAAAGACAGTGAAATGGAGGAGAAAAGCTTGGAGGAAAAAAGAACAGCCATGAAATGTGAAGAAAATAACTGGAACTGTGCCGGAGATGAAAGGGCTTGTGGGAGGCTGGGCGTGTGTGCTGGTGTGCGTGGGTGGCCGGGTGTGTGGGTATGCGTACGTGGGGGTGGGTGGCCGGGTGTGTGGGTATGCGTACGTGGGGGTGGGAGGTTCAATATGCCGGTGTGTGGGGGGTGGGGCTGAGGGAGTGGAATTGACTAAGTGCGTGTGCCCGACTGTGTGGCTAGGTGTGTACGCGCAAGTGTTTGTGTGTCAGGGGATGAGGGGTATTAATTAATAGTCAAGGTCTGGAAACTTCCATGTGCTAATGGTGATACAGCTGGCAGAGCAGGTGAAGCCAGTGGCAGAAGCCCTGCAGTGCTCTCATTCCACATAATCACCATAAATCCCGTGTGGAAACCCCTGGAATGTAGGCTACCTATCTCTGCTAAAACGCTGCGCCGATGAAACGCGAAACCCATTAAAACAAAGTCTTGATATGGATGCTTTTGAGATCACAACATCTATGTGGCAGTTAAAATAACACTCCATTTCTCTGTCACTTGTTAAATATCCTACAATGTAAATAACGAGTCAAATATCCATTTGTGTCAAGGCAAATGTGCAAATTCTCACTGCCTCGCCAAATCAATGCCTAATTATTAGTGCCCATTTTCAAACAGTGGATGCTGCATAATATTAGAGGTGGCCAATATAGCCAAAATATCACAATATTTTTTATTAGAATCACGATCCATAATACAGATCCTGATTTTTTATTTGTTTACAAACCAGTCAAATGGGAATGTATGTAGTAATGTTAGCCATTTCAACAGCAATTCTATCCTGACAAGAATCGCTGCTTGTAGCACTGTAATAATAAAGGCAGGGAAATTATTGTAAATATAAAAGAAACTAACTGCTTTTTCATTTTTTTAATACTAATGTTTCAAATGCAAATGAATATTAATCATTTTGTTCAATAACTTCTGGGGCTTGCATCAAAAAGCCAGATTTGCTGGTTGGTTAGACAACTTCTTGGGTTTAAGGTAGTCTGGGCTAAATTTGAGTGAATAAAAATATAAGTCCATTTTAACTGAAGCACAATAAATCCAACAAGTTATCCAGCTAACCAAGAAAGCTTGCTTCATGATACATACCCCTGAAGTCAATTTACAACAAATACAAACAAATGATAATAGTTAATTAAAACTGGTTGTGTTGTACGAAATCTTTTTGTTATAGTGTTAAGTACCACACTTGTAACTCGGTATTCACCGGAAGCACCGCCTAGCCGAACTTACGCTAGTCGACTACTCAACAGTATGCACTTGTGTTATGTGCTATTTGCTTCACTTATAAAGTTGCTTTGGACAAAAGCATTGGCTAAATTAGAGTAAATGTAAACGTAGTGCTGCATTGCGATTCTCGCGATAACCCAGAAATGCTTTTCGTGGATACAGATGCAACTGGTTACTATAAATTGATGTCATATCACCCATCACACCACGAAACTAAAAATAATTCTGATGCAAGAATCTAACTTATTTCCAAGCTGCTCAGCCTTGTTTTATAATTAAGCAATAACATATGAGAAGGAGTGCAGTTGTACTCCAATACATCCCAACTGTGATTTGGTCATAGGCATGAGGCTGCAGGCCTCTTTTACGTTGCTTTTATACAACAGTTCATCAAGTAGCATTTATAAGTTAACAGTGATAAGTCACAAGAGATAATACTTAGCTGCTTGATTATTTATTTAAACATTTACGGGCCTCCGAAAAAAAGAAATAGTTCCCAACAGCCAACAAAAACATTCCAACGCAACACAGCTCACTCGCTCATATAATAATTTGCAAAATATATTCTGCTGAACTGGAGCACATTTCCCAAAAGGTCCCGTTAGCAATTTAGATAGTTGAAACCATTCAGTTGCATGGTTCCAAATGTGTAAGTTGCTAACATAATGAGCTACTATGCTTTTGGGAAACGTACCCCTGCTCTTGTTATTTTTTAATTTTGTGTCGCAGCTTTGTTCCTTCTGTTTCTAAACAAACAGAGAACATGCAAGTTGCATCATTTATGTGAATTAAACAGGTGTTTTTAGTGCAAGTTAATATTTAATTTAAAATACCTTATTTTCAGCAAATACAATCCTTACTATTTTAAGCTATTTTACTATGTGTATTTTGAGAAACATAAGTTTCTTCAACCTAGTTACCAACAGTTTGCATATATTTATAAATATAAATTTTTACAGTAGTGAACAAAATGAAAAAAAATTGTAATTTACAAAGTCACTGCTTATCTAAATTCACAGTTATTCATGAATTAAAGAGATGCATTTTTATCGTATTTCCTCAGTGAAAACTCACATCACAAAATAAAAGGCTCTATGAACAAAACTTAGACATGTGCTCTTGTTTATGGGAGTTTTCACGTGTTTTCTTGACCCAGTAACAACTGCAGGATTATCGTATCGGTATCATATGAATAGTGCTATTTGCAAATGCGTGGGCGATCAGGACAGCGTTGAGACTCAGACACTCGAGTCAGTGACTCTTGTTCTGTTTATTCTACTTACAAAGCTCTAAAAATATAGTTAATTTCTCACTATATATATTTGAAAAGTAGACCGTTCAAGGTTTCTCAGGGTTTTTTAATGTTACTATGACAAAAACTCGTGGAGTGTACTAGACGGTTTGGCGAGATTTCTGTTTGATCCCGCAGGGGGGACAGCTGACTCAGAGGGTTAAGTTTAAGTAATGGGTTTTAGATACACCTGTAAAGTGGAGTAATACATCTGACGTGAAATGTCCGAGTGCGGTTATAGGCTGATAATAGAACACCTCCCGTCCAATCAGATTTCTTGGTCGGAACTAACTGTTGTATAATTAAACTTTAACGCTGAAATTTTATTCACCTAAAATTTAATTGCTGCAACCTCCAATACCAGTACTGAAAGACGGGACTACTTGGAGAACATTCTTCTTAATCATACTTAATTAGAAATACAATATTATGCAATAGTCTAGGCAGACAAAGAAAACGTTTAACGCTATTTATTTGGGTAATAAGTGCATTTTTGCTCAAAAAAAAAGTTAGAATTAGAATAAATGCAAATTAACAGAAAGAGAATAAAAATTAGCAATCATTTCTTAGACCCTCCAAAAGGTCACTAATACCTTGTTGACTGATAGAAACATTGGTTCCCAAGAACACTGCTTTGGTTAACAAGGTTCCTCAGGGACAAGCCAGTCATTCCATGTATTCATTACATTTCAAAACCAACTCAATTCATTGATTAAATTTATTAGTTAAATGCCTCAATGAGCCATTGATTAGCCAAAAGTAGAGTACTAGTGGTCGAATAAAAAAAATGCATGGGTGTATTGGAGCATTGCTGCAAATACTAGGGTGACATCAGGAGAGGCTTTTAAATGGCACTTTGACAAACATATTATTATTGATTTTCATGTTGGTATAAAACTTTTAAACAGCATTTTCTTGGACTGCCTAAGGATTTTGCCAACACAAATTACCTTTATATGATGCTGAATCTTTGTATCCACTTTATTATTCAATCAACTAACATCACTGACAATTTAACAGAAATTTTCTTTAAAAAAAAAAAATCCAAAGCCCAAATCAACATTGTTTTAAATGAAAATATACATTTTCTGTCAATCAGCAAAATATATAACCAAAATCTCTTCATGACTTTATAGTAATAACATCAAAGATTTAAACATAACAAATATGAGTAACACCGAAGTACTTCATCAGGCTAAAAATACCTGCAGACCGAAGTTAGAAATAGACGCTTAAATCTTCCATTGCAGAATATTATTCTGAAAACAATATGGCAGTAGTCTCATCTGTTAAATACACATATGCTTTACTGAATAATCAATTGTTCTATCAAACAAAACAAATAAAAAAAGAAAGTACTTTACATGAGCTAGATGTTCTCAGTAAGAAATAAATAAATACAAACTCTTCGGTGTCTGTTCCAAAGTGCGGGATGACTGCATAAACCAAAGCTGTCATATCTCAGGCACCAAAATGGCCAGCTGTAACGATTACATCCTCAGCATCGATTTAAGGAGCAGACAGCCAAATAAAGGAGGCTAGACTGCATCAAGACCCAAATGACACTAAAGAGTCACAATTTCACTTTCAACAATTCAGTTTGCTGCTACGCCTTCTGGACAGAAATGTGTCTTGCATGCAGAAGCAAAGAGATGCATCCTGCAATTTGTTGTTAATGCTCGGGATTCCCCATGATGAGGTAAGGCCAGCGGCTAAGACGGTACTGTTTGGTACTCACCAACCTTTACTCCATTGTGGCTGACGGTTTTACAGAACACTTTGACTGGCTTCTCTAAGCTGTGACATAATTTGAACAAACAGCTAAAATTCTTCACTCAGGAGCTTTGATGCTCCAGTGAAACTAGTCAATATAAACGATATATCAATTAGTCATCATGCAAAGTTTAAACAAAGAAAATCTGTAACTTCCATGAACTTCGCCAAAAAGGAACATTGTTTGACAGCACGCACCACATAAACAAATTCCAACCAATCACATGGTGGTCTTTTAAGACCGGACAACCTAAGCCCAACAAATGCGCAGTAAGTTTGAATGAGTTAGTGGAGCACACCATGTCACAGTTTTGCTAATACGGGAGACAAGGAAGTGATGAGCGCTCCGTCAGAAGAAACTCCAAGTGTCGGTGAAGAAAGCGACAGCTCAGCAGCTCCTTTAAAAAAGGAGATATTGTGCATAAACAAGGTAAAAAGACATTGGCGATGTGTTTAATATGCAACACAGAAGAGACTGGTGCAGTGTACTGTAAACTGCCGAAAACCTGTGCCAACTAAAACTGGAAATACTGCAAACTTATTTAAACCACCCAAAACATCACCACCCAACAGAACATGCAAAATGCAAGCACTTACAGTCACAGACAGCAGCGGTTAGGGCTTCCACTTCAAATATGGAAAAAATACAAGATGCCCCCCACACCCCCTCGCCCGCCATGCACCACCTCCCGGTTCCGTCCCCTGGAACGAGCAGCGAGGCAGTAAGAGAAAAAACCCAGCAACAAACCATACTACTCTCATTGTCCACTGTTATGGCCTGTGACAAAAAAAGTTTATTTTGTATGATTTATTTATTAAAAACAGATTTCAGTTTGTGGTCCATTTGTATTTTTTCATGGTTGGAATCTTTTTAAGAGGAATTCTAAGGGAATTTTAAGTGTAAAAGAAAAATGGAGCCTTAAAGTAAAGAGATGATGACCTCAGTTATATCGTAATACTTATCGATATTGACTGATATGAAAAAATTAGCGTGATAAAATATTTTGCCATATTGCACAGCCAGATGAGTTTGACCAGCTTAGCTGTACCCATTACAAACTAGGCTTTGGCGGTATCTAATTTTTATACCATCATACCGTCTAGACATTTTACTGTGGTGTATGGTATTTCGACAGTATTTTCAAAACCAATGTTATTCCAGTATTGTGAAATCTTTGCGATTAAACTTGATGAAAATTCATCCAATCACAGCACACCTCCCCCCCCATCCCCCCAAAGATCCCCCAAGATTTCCCCAAGATCCCCAAATTCAATCACGGCGTTGAAGGAAAAAAACACAAACCCATTTACATTAAGGACACTGAGCACTTTGATTTGCTAAAAAATGTTGATTTAACTGAATGATATACAATGTTACAGTGCAGGAAGGAGACCACAAGCTCCATAAAGTCAACTACATTCCATAGCCGTGTGATCTGAGAAAGGTCTGTGGTTCCTCTCTGCTCTCCTGCTTACCATAAACAACCCATCAGAGATACAGGAATAGATGATAAATGTTTCATGATTGATAGACTGTGCCAGGAACTCTCACAATGAAAGGAATAATTAGGCAGGCAGTAAGACAGGGGAGGAGATTGTGAAGCTTTGACCATTCAGCGGGCAGCTCCTCTTCCAGGTGACTCAACAACACTGAAGGTCAGATTAAATGTTCAAACCTAAATACAACTCTACTAATCCATGGCAAGACAGATGTTTGTTCAGTAGAATTAAAAAAAAAAAATTAAAAACACCATACATTCATGACTTCTTATATTACACATGGTGATCTACAACAAAGTTTTATTGTCTAATGTTCAATTCAATTCAGAAAAGCTTCCACAAGTGACATTATTTGGAATCTATAAATCAAATTGTATTTATAAAATGATTGCAAGATGACATGGAACCGGATACACAGACTTAACTACATACTTTGATACTGCATCTGGGAAGAAGAAGACTGATTAGGAACACACTACAAAATGTCAGTCCATATATATTTGTTCCTTACATGGGCCTAAACTGCTTGGGGGGGCAAACCTATACTACCACAGTGGGCAGAAATGGGCCACATTGATAGTGAGATGTGTAACAGTTTCATGTGATGATGCGGGCAGCAGGGCAGCTCAGCAGGTACCACTGTTGCGTCTCACTTGCAGCACTGGGGGTTTCTACCCCCCGTCTGCTCTGTCCGTGTACGGATTTTGCATATTCCGCCTGTGACGAGGGACTTTCCTCTGGGTACTCCTGGTCCCACCCACAGTGCAGAGGCATGCATTAGGCTAATCGGTGTCTGTAAATTGCCAGCAGTATTTCCATATGTGCCCTGTGATGGACTAGCATCCTATCCGGCATGTACCCCTACCTTGTGACCTATACTGCCTGGAATAGCCGCTAGGTCCCCCATGACCTAGACGTACAAACCTGGAGAGGTAGCTGGTCTATTGAGGTAGTCAAGGTTATACCTCCTCTGTTTTGACATTAAATTATGAAACAAGTAACTCTGAAATAACTGTTTAATAAAATGCTATTGATATTTAAAATCACATCTTCTCTCTTCTTTGAAAAATTCAATATTGCGATATCGTTAAAAGTATCACCTTCTTACCACTTCAATTTTGTTTCGCCACTGGCCACCACTGAGTACACCGTTTGCTCAACAGCCACACAGCTTTAAAGTCACAACCAATAAATCTCGCCAAAAAAACCCAACTTATCAATAATAATTAACTTATTAATAACTAAAATAAATATTTCCAAATGCTATGAAACACACAAGCCATCTCTTGCCGTGGCACATTTTCTGCGCATAGTCAGCCTGGTGAAGACTATGCCACACTCATGGTGGACTATTAATGAAATAGAACACAAAGCCCTGACTACAGTTAATCTGATAGCCAGATCTAAGAGATCCACTTCTAATGGACCCAAGGTTTCCGTCTTAAGAGAATAGATGTTTATATCTGTGCCATTTTTCTCACACAAAAACACTCAAATCATTTAAAGTATATTCAAAATTATGCAGGGTGTTTTAGCTGCAGTATCAAGCATAACTGCCTATTAATCTTTATATCAAACTTTCCTCCCTTGAGGGAATCGCATGGCACAGAGGGGCTGTTCAGACTTGGCCTAACAAACATACGGGTAGCGCTGCCAGGCTTTGTCATGCTCAGAGACAGCATGCTAGCAGCAGAATAATGGTCTCGCTCTGACGTTTCCCGGTAACTTTCATGCTTCCACAATCAAACATTAACTGGACTCTGACATCGGCGCTACTGGCACTTGTGTGAGTCAGCGATACGACCCCCAGCCTGCTGGACACACTGCTCGTATGTTTGCTGGGCCAGCAAGCTTGGTGGTCAGGTGTGGACCCCCCTCCAGTTAATTCCCTCTGTCATAAATCAATTAAAACACCCTTGTAAACATCCACCCCAGCACGATTTCTCCCCGAAACAGTAAGATATGAAAACAATGGATACCAATAGCGTGACCCTGACCAGGATAAGTGGGTGGAAGATGGATGCAAAGTCAATAGCAGCAGCCAGTCATCTGAAAGTCTGAACACAATGTTATTCAGAGATTAACTAGCAGAATGGGGCTTGACTATGTGATTACATGCCAGGTAGGCAATTCTGGGCTGGGATGATGGTGGTATGTTTCCGGCACCCTCAGCCATACAGGTAGGGGCAGAAATAAAACATGACAGAGATGAAACTGATTTTCTCTAGAAAAAGAAGAAAAAAAATTCAACTATCATGTCAGTTCTAAGATCCTTTTAACCCTCAACAAGGTGGCTTCCAACAGGTTAACAAAATCTCATTTTTCATTAGCTTCTAAAATATATACATACACCAAAATACCTGACATATAACAAGAAACGTATAATTAAACGCAATACTTTCAAATTAAATGCAGTCGTCAAATGAGATAAATTAGACCATTTTTAGTTGTAGCATTTTGTTTTATAATGAATTTCCATAAATATTAAAAAAGGAAAATAAAATATAGAACAACTGTTCCAACAGCGCGACAAGCACTTTCCCTCAATCACCCCCCAAATATCTCACCTGAGTTTACATTTCTATGCACTAAATCGAAACTAGTCTATTGCAGTGTTGTCTTTAGCTGATAAAGTCATATTCAGTATTCACCATTGGTTGGTTAAAAAAAGAAGGTTTTTTTCCCCCTCATTAATTGGTACCTACGTTAATCTTTGTCCGGCGTAATTAACATACTGCAAAAAATGGCAAGGGAAGTGAACTAAAATACACCACCTTTGATTTTCATGAGTCATGACAGCTTCAAAGCCAAACAAAGGGGAAAATGAGGATGTTAAGTGGGTCTCACTGGACACTACACAGCACGTTGTGCTGCCCTTGTCAACGTCAAAACAACAGCATGTCCACCTCTGTTTGCAGTAAAGATCTGAATTCTCTCAAGTGTGCAGGTCTTTTACCCAAGCTGTGAAGCAGAGATTTGTGTAAGGGAAGTATTGCTTGATCATTTGAAACAGTCCATGACAAAGATGTCTGATCCGCTGGTTACTTACCAGACACAGAAGGTATAACAGATACAAACATGAAGGTTATATGCTCTTTCCAGATGCCTGCATTAAGTGGTTTTTTCAAGCAAGTCAAGAGGTCTTTGGTGTGCCTCGAACACCCCGTGTTTGCTTTAATTAACTTGAACTCACTGGCTCCCTAGCTGGGTCACTGCAACACGCCAAAGTTCATACACTCATGCCACTAGGAAAAATCACCATGTAAGACAAAAAGAACAGAGAGCTCAGCAGCCTTTTCCAGTGCAGTTAAGGGCTTCTACTGTAAAGTACTTACTTTAGATGATGAGGTGCTGGGAAGACGATAGCTGGCAGACATTAGCAATCATAGGCATGCAGCCTTGTGTAACACAAAGGTCTCAATTAAGTTTTATCTCTTGTTGACACTGTAGGTTTAAAGAATCCTCCATCCAGAACTTCCACAAAAGCCAAATATTAAGCTATACTGCAAGATACAGAGTCCCTCTTCTCTTTTCCAAAAGCAAACACACTGGGTAATTTCATGCTACAGAACCTCTTCATGGGATCCTTGGATGAGGAGGCTGTTTATAACTGACCTAAAAAGTCCATCTTCCCTCAGGTGAAATACTGTGAGCTTAATAATATTAGAATATATTTAGAAATACCAATTTCCATCCACAACCATTTTCTTTACTCCTGTGCCATGACCAAAACAAAACTGAAACAAATTTGAATTATAAAACAATGAATCAATTCATCAACATATCCCTCATAACCACTTCACCAATGTCACGTAAACAATAAATTATTATAAATTAAACTATGCCATACTCTGGTCTGCCTTTACATACTTTTTAAATTCTTTAAGTAGCATTGCAGATTAAAAAAAAAAAAAACATAAAAAGCATAATGCAATATTTAAATATGCAGTTTACCAGCCTAGGCAATGTAACGTACTGCTTAGGTAGAAAATAATTTTGATTAGCCATTGACTGAAATAGACACCTGGATCGATGCCTCTGAAGTCCCTCTAACCCATATATATAGGATGTGTAAACTTAGCATGTTACAAGAAAAATTAAGCTTCTCTCAGGACAGAAAAGATCTCACAAATAATTACATTCACCACAGATTTTATAGCACACATTAATCTTTTATGTAGTAGTATGATGTAACAGTAAAAATAAAACTGCCACTGAAATAAAATTTAATAAAATCAAAATTACTCTTGGACTTCACTAGGTCAGTCCTAAATTCTAGACAAAAAACCCAGGCTAACTTGTTAAAGGTTATTCCAGTTATGACAACATAATACTTTTTAAAAGAGAAAAGCAGTCACTTTAAAATGTTTTCCCACAACCAGAAAACCACTTTATCAAATCCACAAAGGAAAAAAAAATGCTTCTTGTTTAAATATATAAAAAAAAAACTTTGAAAACAGTCTCCTAACAGAGGCGCAGTGATGGAAACTTCTAGAAGCCTTCCGATTGAGAGCGGCTGCTCACTTTGGTGCCAAGAATGGCAGCGTTTCTCACAGGATAGCAGGAAATGCCATCGGCTTATCAGACAAAACAAGAGAGAAAAGAAGCTGGAGCTCTGTGGCTTTTCAACAGTAAAGTCACTGAATTAGCTGAAGCCAAGTCATACTGGTTAAGAGTCAGGGTTTGGCAGGAGCTGAAAAACAATACAGTAAAACACAGCATGCCAATCTGAAAGGTGTGCATATGGATTAACACATTATAAACACTGAAAGGCTGCTTGACATCTGCATTATTGTCCTAGTCCAGATACTTAGAGCAGGATATTTCACTGAATTATTTACAAAAATGTAACCATTTTACAATCTGTTTATTCATGTGAACTAATGTTTATATACAAATGTTGGTATTGTACTAAAGACATGAGTACCCATGCCTGAAGTATGACAAACAAATCTCAATAAACGACGGATAGCTAATGGAAGTCTTTGGCTCCAGAGGAAGTGACGGGTAACAGTAGATGAGATTCACATGCTAAAATGATGGTCATGATATAATTTGCTTGTACTGAATCAATCGGTAAACCTTCATTGGAAAAATACGGATGGCCTTTACTATGTACACAGCTACATCTGTCCAAGGAGTTAGCAAGTGTTAGAAGCACAAGCAAAACGTAACGGATTAAGTAAACGACAAATCACGCGTGACTGAAGAGTGGCCAATCTACAAAGCTGCTTAATTCCTGAGTTTTTGTTACTCTGGATAGCTACACAGTTTCATCTATTCACCCAGAGGGGAGATCCGAGGCTGTCACACTGGGTGGCTCCCAGCCACAGCTATATGCTTCCAAATGTACAGATCACCAGAAGAAATTAGCAAAGTCAGATTCACCAAGGTGTTATTAAAATGTAAAAATAAAAAGTTGTAAATTATGCTTTGGATGTTTAATAATTGTCTTTGTGGTCATAAGACAACCAATTTGAATCTCTGTTGAGAGTTTAACAAGGCCCAAAGGTACAATAACAAATGGATAGAGTGCAACAAAACAGTATGTTCACTGCGTCGTGGGCTGAACACTACAAAGTACAGAAATAGACCTTTAAAAAGTTGCAATTAGTCAAACAGGCTGGAAGTAGTTATCAAAAAGATGGGTTCCTCCGCTGTAAGATCTACTTTATGAAGTGTCACTAGCAGGAACCAATACTAGTCAGATATAATCAACCTGCAGTAAATTACTAAAATCTTTTCGTTAGTAAGCAAAATCACACTTGCAGACAATGATAAGAGCTGCAAGAACCCACTAGGAAAATAAACAATGGATGAAACACCATTATGCAGCTCCAAGACATGGCTGAGTCAGCAAAATGCATTACCAGAGCGTCGCTTGCAAAATAAACGTGACCCAGCCATCTCAGCTGCACTCTAATGCTTACATTTACAAGGTGTAACTTGTAGATTTATTGTATTTCACCCCAATTGACCCTGCAATGTTTTCAAAATGCTACATCTGAAAAGTGTCCCCTGCATTAGTCATTTATACATTTATCATTTGGGCCAACGCAGTACACATTTCCCTCACGTACCACAAAAAGTTACGAAACTGGGCTCTTGTGCTTATTTTGTACTGACATAAGGCTACAAAAAATTTAAAAATAAATAAGCACTCAAAAAATGTATCATTTATTTTGATACAGCTGTATATTCTATTTTTGCCTTTTTATGCTGCAAATTATTCTGTCTGCAGCTAACATATCCAGATACAAGCATTTCCCATTTCATATGCCAAGTCAAATCAAGGCTGCATTACTGGTGTGGCCAACTGATTCCTGTCAATTACGAAGCCATCGCCTGACAGACGTCAGACAACGTGGATAAATAATGCGGGGCAGCTGTGCTTGAGGTTTTTTTCTTAGCTAGCGGAAAAATAACAGAAAGCACTGATTCAGCATGGTATCGTACAGTGAGTGCTGAGTGTCTTAATGGAAAAAACGAACACTGACATGGGCAAGAATGGTAAAATTAACAATATATGATACCTTGTATGAAAACTGTCATAACCGCTCTAAAATAGGAATGAAATGCAAACACAGGAATGGACCCAAGAAATAAAACACAACTACACTTTAAAATATAATGAATGTGGGAAAAATTTCAGAAGGACTAGGAAGGAGACTTCTACATCTGACATTCATAAACGAGAATGAAAGATAGGACACAGCACCGTGACATTGCCTTAGCTCTTCAGTCACGCATGCTTAATCTTGCGCTGGCGTGTATGCCATGACACTCGCATATTAATGTGGTGAAATATTAGAGAGCTTCCCCACACCAGTCTCCACACTCCCACCAAGGGCTCTTTGGAGGAGGCATGCGAGACAACGCGCATGCATTCAAGCGACAGACACAATCTCATTTAGCAAATAAATACAGAGTTACAACGGAGGCTATACAGCCGTCCAGAATAGATGACAGGATAAAACAAACTGAAGTAAGACGTTTTTGCTACCTTCTATTCACAATCGAATTGAATATTAATTAAGATTAACTTTATTGATCCCAGGAGAAAATGATCATAAAAGGTGATTTGATTAACAGAGTAGTTAGAAAGTCTTTCGATGACAAAAGTACTGTTACATGCAAAACTATAATGATACAGTGTTGCACTTAAATTAAATGAGTAATTACACGAAATTCTGATGTTATCTTCCTTCTTTCTTGTAGACTCCAACAAAACAGCCACCTAGCATTTCCACCAATGTCACCAATTTGCCACCAGAATTTATAAGAAATATGTCTCTTAAAACACACACACACACCCCCCCCCTTTACACGAATGAGATATTGAGCATTTGCTGCAATTGTCGGTTAAAACGTTGTTTCCTCCCAAAACCGCAATGGTCTCAACCTGCTGCCAAGAGCAGATGCAGAATTCTGTGCTATCTAGCCTAAAATATACAAAGGAGACCCTTTTTGCTGTCAAAGGACCTCCATACATCCATGATGTCTTTGACATCTGTGGACGTAAATGTTCATTTTGATTACATTCTTCTCCACAGACATATCACTGCCTCAGTCCAAAGTGCGCATCAGCTCAACGCACCACGGTCTGAGACTCGATACTAAAAAAACCACTGTCCATTAAGCATTTTTCACGTGTCAGTTATCACATTTCTGTGCTGCATTTTGTAGAAGTGTCAGTATGTTCTTTGATGTCACCTAAAACATTCAAAGGCCGATCTATAAGGCAACTTTGAGTAAAATAGCTTTGTGTAACATTGGCCTATATATGACACAATGTTCACACACACACATTTTTATATTATATATATATACACACACACACACACACACACAGTCAAAACTTTTTGCACAAAGCTGGTTTTTACCACTTTTCCATTTATTTCATGAATTGCAGATTTTTATTCTTGTTAAGCATTGGAAAGTTGAGTGAACAACTATAAATGAAAATAAGTCAAATAAAACAAGTTTATTTTATAAACAAGTTTGCTTTATAACATGGAAAGAGTATGTAACAGTGCATGTCTGACGTCCTATTAACTGGTTGTGTAGTGATGGCGTAGTCAAATTCTAGGCTGTCCTATGACTTCAAATGCTTCTAGTTCACTGTTTCATCCCATGAAACAGCGCAGTATTTAATGTCCCTTGTAGAAAGAATGTCTCAAATTTTCTCTGCTGCTATAGTTATTACTGCCAGAGGTTACTTTGATGAATCAAATATATGACATTTCCTTGCTAATAAATTAGGTATTCAACGGTGACCATATTGTAAATTTGTTAGCAAAGAATACTGAGTGTATCGTGAGTAATCTAATAATATAACTTGTGAGTTTAAAAATACCTAAACATTAAAATTAACTTATAGCTGTGTGTCGTTATGGACATAAAAAAGAAATCCGCAGGGAGCCCTCTGCAAGGTGGAATTCATTTTCAGAAAGCAGTACTGAGGAGTTTCTTGTCAATGGTGTTAGAGTGACATGGGTTGTCAGGTTGAGGCACAAGCCAACGGTCCCCAAGGCCCCCCCAAGAAGAGAAAAAAAAGGGCAAATCTAATAAACAAGTTCCGGTAGCCTCCTACGCATCACCCTTTTTGGTAACTCCCATCCACCTCCCTGAATGATAAACACTTGTCCAGTACCTGTCGTTTAAGTGTGTGATAAAAGCCTTGGGAGCCTCTAGAACAGTCGTTTGTTTTACGCGTCCTGTGTCATCTGATAGCACTGACACACTGGGTGGAGGCTGCACTGGCCGCCTGCTAGGCCCGTTCTCCACCTCCCTGAGTGAAGCTCTCTCTTCAGGACAAACGTGGCTTTCCTGATGCATATGCTATAAGAACATAAGAAATCTATTCTTCAGATAAAAGTGTCTAATACTGCCATCATACCGTAAAGTATTATTTATGGAGCTACCTTGCATGATGAAAACAAAGTGCATAAACGGTACTAAACCAAATGAAAAACGGTGCAAGGTTGATTACAGATAGGGCTGGGCAAATCAATATCACGATTATTTCAAACTTCTACCTCGGTTACAATTAATGAACGGATGTGTTATTTTTTTGTTACACTGCCCTCAGTTTTCTGACAGGGTCTGTACTGTAAATATGCTGAACAATTAAAAGCTGCAATATTTTTTCAAATGAAGGACTGCATATCTTACCTTTGTCATTTAAAAACAATTTCAGGAAACACACAGATGAACAATTTTTGGCAATTTTTTTGAATACTTCGCACAGCTGAAGTCAAAGTATAAATTGCTTGAAATGAAAACATTGTGTGAAAAAGGTCACTTTTTAGTTTTAACTAAGGAAAAAGCAAGCTCCCTGGTGATTAAGGAAATCATTGGTGTTAAAGTGGCCGAAACTGTTTTTCGGCATTGTTTACATTTGACTTCTTTGTTTGGTGTGTTCTTCACTGAAGCCAAAATCTGTCCAAACGAAAGACATTCTTTTTAGGTATAAACTGCTTCACTGGCTTGGTGTTTGCAGTCATGTCACCCATGCCGTCAGCTTCACTTTGAGTAAACGTGAACTAACGTTAGCTGGACAGGGCGGAGGCACGTGACTCAACACAGCAAAGTATTTTTATAGGGGGACAGTTCATGAATGTACGCAATGGAGAAAGTAATAACCGACTTAACTGACAAAAGCAAGATTAAGTCAGTGAGAGGTTCTAAATGTCAGCTTCAATGTTATTTCAGTTAACTGCCCAGCCCTTAGTCCAGATTCAGCAAATTCCAACTCTTTCTGGTCTTAGAATTGTGTTTGGGTTTAGGGTGCCTGACTTAAGTTTGCGTTAGGGTGTAGGGTGATGACGAACTGCTTATGCATAAATGTGACAGACTACTGGACCCAAAACATATTGGATAAGTTTGGATAATTCTGCCAAATGAACAAACGGCTGGTACTTCACGCGGCTTCCAATAATTGTCTGTAACTGTAAAAGTGGCGGCCGCTGGCAATTAAATGTTCCCAGCAAGCCCTGCCACCTTTGGCCTGTGTGGTGTCAGTGGATGCAAGTTCTCCTGGTTCCTGCCAAGTCTGACTAACATCTCCTTTCAGGCTCCACTCCCCCAAGCACCTGGGTGGTTGGGTACAGAGCAGGCAGCATGGAGGTCAACTTCTCTCCTGCGACCAACCATGTAAGGCAACACTATGAAAACAAAGGAAAAGAACCAGCGTGTCTTTTTGTTCAACTCGAAAGTTAAAAGTACTACCCTTCCAAACTTCCAACCTGAGGTCACTTGTTCTGCTCCCCTTTCCTGGCAGCTGGGGCTTCCGCACTTTAAACTTTGGCCACAAGGACATTCTCCTGTGCTTTCATAAGGCCACAGGCAAATGGACACCAATGAGGCGTGAACTAGGCGTTGACATGGTGACGATGGCACCGGTCTGGGTAGGAGCACTGACAGGGCATGACAAGCAGGTTCGTCTACAGCTATTCTTACGGGTCCTCCGGGAACAAGCGAGACTGAACACAGAGGCAGAATGGGTTTGCAGGAAACTCTGGGCTGAATCCTGCCCATGTGGTCAAAGTTTTATATCCAACATAAGTCAGTATAAAATGGGCAGGGTGACCAGATGCGAAAACCACAGCAACTGGTATTAGAAATAAATAAAATCTCTCTAACCAGATCATTGACATGAACGTCTTGTTATATTTCACCATCATAAAACATCACCTAATATTTTTTTTATATTGGCTGAGTACAATACAGAGAGTCCATCCAGTGGGATTTCTGATTATAAACCCAACAGAGGGTGCAGTTGGTTTTCAAAGGCTACTCATGTTTGGCAAAAACAAAGAGCTGCCTGTTTGTGAAGCCAGTTGTACACCAGGTCAGGTATGCCAGTCAGACCTATAGAGCATTCCTCTCAGACACACAGGCTAAAACACCCTGATCTAGAAGTTATATAAATAATATTGTCACATTAGAAAATAGCTGAATTGCTGCCTTAAGTAGCAACATGTATTTTGCCCATCAGGTTATCTGCCTAGGACCTTTCACCCAAGAACAGGCTGTAGTAACCTTGGGGACATTCTGCTTCAGCTGCACAAGCAGTCCAATGCCCACTTCCTAAAGGTGACTAAGTTCAGAATCTTGTGTGGTCACAGAGTGTCCTGTGTCTCTCTGTCATTGAAGTCCAAGGCCAGCATAACGCTGCTCAGGAAAGGATGTTTTGCTTTTGCGTTAGTCACAGGGAGCGGCTGTATTCGGAAACCCGTGACCCCATACTGCCCAGTGGGGAGTGATGACTCGGATGATTTACCCGGTTGGTCCGCCTGCTGAGAGCTGTACTCCCAAGGTCAATCCCACACACAGAGGTTAACGTTAAACGATGATTCAGCTCTCCTGCAACAGTGCTTTTGTTTTTGTTTTTCCATCACTTGTGGAGGCCACAATCATGACAATGAACTACCCCGATTCCTCCACTTTGGAATACAAAAGGAAAAGGCAGCTCTCAAGTATGTTCACCATGCAAGTACATTTAAATCAATTTACACATAGTTGCTGAACTAATTTTAATGCATGCAACACAGTGGTCAGAAATTTGTGCTCTTTATAATAGCAATTTAGATTAAGTACTTCCTAGGATATACCCCTGCCACCTTTGGGTTACCATCTTTTTAACTAATACTCTGCTGATCTTACAAATCCAAAATGGTATACCCATAACCCATTACTTTTGAACCAAGAGTATTCTAAGCATTTTTTCCCAACTAGTGATATAGCCAATATCAGTACAAAGCACCATACACCTCCTCTCAGTGACAACTAATGCTGGAAACATGAATAGCCATACCGTCTCTGTATCAACCTCCAGTGAAACGCCAATGACTCAAAGAACGCACTGAAATTAGCTGTAGCCAAAAATATGTCTGATTTATAAATCTGAATAATGCAAACAATACTAACCATAATTACATGTAAAGCAAACAAACTCAGACAGCAAACAGCTATAAAATACTTAATGACTTTACACATAACAAGCAAATAAAAGCTAAAGAGCTTTGTGCTGAAAAGAGGGTTCCCCCTCTGTCAACGATGTGGGAGGCCACGCTCGCTAGACATTACAATCGCGCCAGGCAGACCAGACAAGACGCCCTCCGTGGGGCTCTTCCTGGAGGTCAAATGCTCTACCATGTAAATTAATGAAGCAGCATTTTTTTTCTACTTTACTGTTGGAGCCTTGCTGTGTTGCATACATAAAGGAGTTTCACACGTCTCCTCAGTACTAATGAGCGTAGCCGACCAAGAAATACCCATTCGCGCCTCAGTGCATTCTCACTTTCGATCTTCCTGCAGTTAACCATTTGTCTCATTTGATCAACAAAGACACACTGACCCTCCTCAAATGCCTTATAATGGTCTAAAGGTAAGTTTAAAAAATACCGAGGGAGAAATAGCAGAAAAAACTCATCTGCATACACATATTGCCTACATGATGTTCTATTTTAATCACCCCTTAACATTGAGTAATAACAACAACATAACAAATTTGTTTATTATGTAGCTCTGCAATATCTACTTAAATGCATTATATTAATAAAATATAACTTCAACAGTACCCTCAGGTGGATAAGTGGGAAAACGAAGGATGAGTGGATGCAAGGTCATCAATACCATTTCAACAAGAAATATTCAAGGAGGCTTTTTGGAACAAGTTAAAATGTATTGAGATATTCCATAGGGAAGGAGGTACGGCATCTATCTGGGAGACTAACAGAGCATCACAAAACACTGATAATGTAGACCCCCCCCATCAACATTCAACCCTTTCATAATTTTAAGATCCAAGTACACCCCAGTGGTGAAGACTAACCCGCCTTAGAAGAAGCAAGGCATGGACTAGCACAAAACACGAGAATACACAGCAACAAGTGCACATAGAAAATGCCCACCCCTAAACCCAACCCACAGCGACAAGTGCATATAGAAAATGCCCACCCCCCGAACCCAACACACAGCGACAAGTGCATATAGAAAATGCCCACCCCCCGAACCCAACACACAGCGACAAGTGCATATAGAAAATGCCCACCCCCCGAACCCAACACACAGCGACAAGTGCATATAGAAAATGCCC
>JAOYFF010000116.1:27978047-27993983 GCA_025773925.1 Cryptomyrus ogoouensis
TAAAACTACAAGTTTAAATTTCCCCCCCCGGACAGGCAAGATTTTACCTCGACAGACCTATTGGGATGGTTGGGGAGACCGCCCCCCCCCCCCCCCCAAAAAATATATATATTTCTGGCTACAGGCCTGCCGTACACCTATGTGAAGCATTCTACACTATTAAGTGCATGAATATAAATATAAATATGGCAGAGTTTAAACCATCGTGAAGTGTTCTTTACAATGGTGACAGTTGTAATTTTTAAAAATCAAGTTAAAAATAAATAAAATCATAAATAAGTTCCCTGTTACCCCGATCAGGGCAAGCATTTAGAAGAAAAATAGATGGATTACTCAGAAGTCAGTTCATGATATAATTTTACCTAATTTTATCAATCCAAAATGGAGGTGTGTTTGTAACATATGCACATTATAACACTGTAGGTACAGTCTTTGCTTGAGTATATGCGTAGCTTAACTTCTAATAAAAAGTCACTTTTATTTTCACCGATGGTGTTCCATCTGATTCCATCACGCAATTGTCCGAGTGCAATCTAAATCCTCAGGACACCTAATTAAGGATGTCCAGATGCTCAGAAGAGTCACAATTATTTAAAATTCCTATTTAAAAATAGAAAAGAAATTATTCTTCAGCATTTGAAGCAGAAAATAAACAGTGTTTTAACGTTCTTTTGTTACTCGTTATGACTTGAGGGTATTAGGCTATATTGCAACTGACCAACAATGCTCAGTGCTCAACTCAAAAGCATGTTGCTTAATTTTTATTAGAGAAAAACTTTGAAAAACAACCTTAAAAAAATTGTGACTTTGTAATACCCACACTGCATCAATTACCAACAATCATGTTGTGATTTAACATAGACTAGATAGTCTGTTAAATACTTTGTATTTGACTCTGGAATTAACTTTGGACTTTTAAATGAACATACTCTTCATTCACAAGACCTTACATAAAGTTTCCTATAATAAGGATAACACTGTAACCATACCTGGCAGACCCTTTATCACATTATAAATGCGTATTTCAAAATGTTGGCACACAGCTAAAGCTCCATTGCTCACTCTTTCAGGAGTGAACACTGAACCAGGTGCAGTTTCATAGAAACATTTGTAGAAAAGCTATACATCCAAAATGACCTTTAAATAACTGAACAACAGCCAGGGTCCACTATCTTATTTTTGTGGAAAGGCTCTCACTGACAGCAAAAATCTATGACCTACGAGCTGTGGTCTATTGTTATCATTCTGTTCAGTATGAAGTAAACAGAAAAAATTCTAAATATTAACTCATGAGAATTCATTATGGACCTTCCTCCCTTAGCATAAGACCTGTAAAAAAGTCAGAAAGTTATACAAATGTATCTTATATATGGAGGAAAGCTATTATTCATGTATATTAGTACATTTGGTCAACTGAAGCTAATATGCTTTAAACTCTCCATTCAATCATCTTTTAAACCACTCATAAAACTCACTCTTCATTTGGCATACATTACATACTTAATACATAGTTCACAAAATCCAAATGGACTTTTCAGGTTAGCTGACATGTAACTCTCTCTTGATTTAGTCAGAATGCATGACACTTTCCAGTGTATGGTTTTCCATATTCTGAAGCATCCAACCTTTTTCAAAGAGGGCTAAATTCTCTAATTTAATGTGACTTTAGGTAAAACACTGTCTAAAGAAAACTACAAAAACACCTGGAAAATTTAAACTTAAACGTCCATATCCCGAAATAATGTTAGAAAAGGGATGCACTCCCAGAATATTATACATCAAAAATATGTATTTGGCCCTTTGCCGTCTTGGACAATCTCAATCCTCCTCGTCCTTGACCAGAATAAGCTATTAAAAGATAAATGCTTTGAAATATATATTTTACAGTTTTGTTACTATCTGACTGCAAAAACTATGGACTACCATGCATACAAATTTGTTTAATGTTTTTTTGTTTTCAATGGCAATTGTCTGTTTTTAATTTTCAGGTATATAAATGTAGTTGGAATGGATCCTAAAATTCAGATGCTCATAGTACTGAATCCTGTAGGTTAACCATCTCCAGTAAGTGCTGCCTACAGTATGAACTTTGGTAAACACATTGAATAGAAGCTATTCAAAATAACAAAACTCGTTTTAATTTGTCGTTCAACATGCGAAGACAATGAGCCCTAAAATACTACAGCCAATGTCAGAGGAATTGGTTATTAATACATTTTCTCTAATGGTCATGAGAAAAAAAAACAAGATAGGTAACCCGCACACCTCGTATCTCCAAAGACTAAAAGAGCTTATGCATAAATATCATACCACAAACATTTTACCCAAAACCAAGGTAATGAAAAGACTGAAACCTTTTCAGCCCTTTAGTTCTAAAGCAACCATAGCTGGTTGGACA
Organism: Cryptomyrus ogoouensis; assembly: GCA_025773925.1. Taxonomy (NCBI): domain Eukaryota; kingdom Metazoa; phylum Chordata; class Actinopteri; order Osteoglossiformes; family Mormyridae; genus Cryptomyrus; species Cryptomyrus ogoouensis. The sequence goes on from JAOYFF010000116.1 coordinate 27,980,446, forward strand.
TTTTAGGTGTCACTCTATTGTAGCAGAGTTTGAACCTGCAACGTAATATCCTCTGTGTTCTGTGACGGCACCCATGTCAACACCATCAACAATTGCCCAATAACACCGAAAACACATCGCATTATATAACTAACCATTTCGCACTGTCTGGGCACCAGTTTCAGGCGGAGAGGGAGGGAGGAACATTAACTTCAACAGCTGTTTCTTGACCCTGCACGTCAGTCTTCCCGGGAATAAATTTTGGAGAGTCCCATTGCGCGGGGGACGGGTGCCGCCGCGGTAAATAAACCGGTTTTGCAGGAGATGAAACGTAATAACATGCTCGTATTACTGGGCCAGGTAGAGAGTAACGATCGCTAAGAGCTGGCTTTTAATGGTAGAAAAGTATTATTCGAGAAAACACATAAATAAAAGGCGTAAGGTGCACCGTGACAAACTGCTCTCCCCTACCGATTTCACGTATGATGGAAAGACCTCGCCGGGTCTACAGTAATTCTCCTTTAAGGGCGACTTGAAACCGCCTGTACTGAATAACATTTGCTGTTCCTGTATCTCCCCTCCGCTGTTGGTATCCCGGAAGTACTCCGGTAAGAAACAAGAGTTTTGTTCGGCGCGTTTTATCAACTTGAATGTTGGGTGTTTAACAGCGTTGTTACAGCGTACATTCCCGTATATTGCCTGTAAAATAATCAATTAAGGGAACGCGGAATGCGATCCACTCTATGCAAAACGTAAACATTGTTTGTAAAAATGCATCATAAGAATATGTGATAAATATCAGAACACGTGTCGTATTCGTGGGTCCTTTATTAAGTGACAGTTCCTGCGTGGTTTTATTTTGAGCTTTCGGTTGGTAGGTTAAAGCACTGAGCAGTGTTCTCTGGTACTGAGGACTGGACGTTTTGATACACGTGTCATCACCGCCAGCAGATACTGTTTCGGGAGCCGGTGCCGTTTCGGATGGGGAGTGAGGGAATGTGTTAGGGGGCCTTTTCGGGAAGGCAGGCGCAGCCTGCAAGGTCAAATCTCATCCAAAAAAGGGAGTAGATACGTTAAATTCTACGTAAGCAGTGAAATCATCCTGGGTAAATTGTAGGTGGACGTTTCTTGGATTTCATAAGCAGATCAGACATTACAGCTGCATCTGAAGTTGTGCAGCTAGTGTTTAACACTATGTCCAAATGCGGAGATGCCACAAGTGACACGTTTTATATTTGGACATGGACGCCAGGGAGAAGTATTTCCTGATATTAAATTAATTCCCAGTGTGATGTGTGAATTTGCTTTCATAGGAAATTTTAATATATGCCTCCTGCATTTGTGATTTTTAGCGTGCTGCATAACAATCAGGACTCTATATCAAAAAAATGCTAAGTGAATAAGTAGTTATTAAAAATGGAGGGTGGTGGATGGAATTTCCTATTGTAATCTTAAATGTTACGTGTATTTTATTTAAAGACCATATAAAAGGATGATTTCTCAACATACCAAAACAGATCCCCCGTTTAAATATTAACATTTTTGCGTCCAATTACATTTTTGACAGTTTTAAATTAAGAGGAAATTATCCAGTAAATCGCCTCCTTATGTAGCCGCAGCATGAATAGTAGCACATGAAGGTCACTGACATAATGAATTAATTGATACATCAAGGATGTTTTCTCAAGGCTGTCTTGAATAGTGTTTAGTGCACATTAGCATTTCTAAATGATTATATCAGAAATACAATGATACAATCAAAGACTGTAATTTTTTCAGTTTAGTTGCATAGCATTTTTTTATATTACATACTTTGTGGTTTTTGACTAATTTTATCTGTAACGTTAATTAAAAATACAATGTTATTATTTGGTTAATGTTTTCAGCAGTTCAGTGTCTATCTCTATACAAATAACTATATTTATTAGCAAAAGGAGTTGTAAATGACTCGCTGTGACAGCATATCTTGGACGTTATCATGGGTCCTGGAGCTGGTCCCAGGAAGTATAGGGCAGAAGACTGTGTTTCACCCTGGATGGTATAGCAGTGTATCGCACTATGACACTTGGAGATGACAATTAGCCTTAAAGATGTCTTTAGCTTGTGGGAGCAAACTGGAGGACCAGGCAAACACACACACACAATATGGGGCAAATCTACAACTGGGGTACTATGTCATGCATTTGTTTATAGTGAATTTTGTTAATTTAATTGCACTTGTAATGTAATGTGTCCTTTAATGGATATATTCTTTGTTGTGATAAAAGGTCCATTTTTAAGTTTTTGAAACAGAATCTTTAGGAAAAGCTTTTTTTGATCTGAGGGTTTATACCAGTGATTAGAAGGTCACCAGTTCAAACTCTGTGGCCAGCAAATTGACTTCACTGTTGAGTCCCTGAACAAGGGCCTTAAACTCCAACTGCTCCATGGACACTGACCCTGCTCTCTGATCCTTGTTGCTTTGGACAAAAGCATCTGAAAAATGAAAAACATTGCAGACCTTTTCATTCAAAAATAAAAGTACAAATGTTTAGAACTGGTAACATGATTTTGAGCATGATGTATGTTCAAGTATCCTTCTATGAAACACTAGGCCTAAACAAATGAATGGCAATGTAATGTTTGGTGTTATGGAATTTTGTAAGGCTCTAAAAGAAGATATTAATCCTGGGATGATGCGTTGACGTAAATCATTAGGCAAATATGTTTATTTAGCATTGGATATGTTTGTGGTACCATGGACTTTGAAGAGGGAAAGATGGCAATATCTAGTAAAGGCGATTATTTAAAAGACCACAGACATCAAATGTCTAGGAATATTTTAAGGGGGAAAAAATATGGTAGGGGAAATTTTGATTGATTCTTACAATAATATTTTTGTCTAATTTTGCTGCTACCCTTACTGATAACCAGCTAACCCCTGAGCTATTTACATGGATTGGGGTGGATTCTTGGCAGCGCAGATTAGTGGAATAATGTTACATCATTTTGTGTTATGTGGAAAACGAAAGATCGATCTGCGGGCATGATTTAATAATGAATTATAAACATGTCGTTGGCCAGTGTTTTATTGCTATTTGCACAGTCATTGCACTGTTTCCTGTTTCTTTTACCTGTATTTTATTTATTTATTACTCCTGCATACGATTCTGCTACTCCATCTTTACCCATCTGAAACATTCCATCAGTGTTTACTTGTACGTTGTGTGTGAATGTTGTTAGCGTGTCTCCCGCACCCCCCACCCGGTCTATCCCTGTACTTCATGTATATATGTGGCACTGCATGCAGTGATGCAGTGTTATTCTGCATCACTGCATGCAGCGTACTGAATATGGTGAGTGTGACCATATTCCACTCGACTTGACTTTAAGACCTCGTGTAAGTATTGAATGAGCCAACAAAATCCCTCATCCTCCAAAACGGAAAATTGCTGATGGTCCAATCAGTCATCACCATTATTTTAGTAATTGTGTCTTTTAGTTCTGCTGCTGCTAACTTTGAAAACCTGATAAAATTTAAATATCTGTTGGCAATATTGGTTAAGATTGGCATGTTGAACCGATGCCGATATCCTGATTTAAATTTATTTATTTCTTTTAACTAATATTGGGTGATACAGAAATATTGTGAGCTGTGTTCAAGTGTTACATATACTTTGCACTAATGCTGCATTTCTGAACATATTATTTGTATGTTATTAAAATCAGATTCAAACTAGTGTGTCTCCATTGTTACTTGAACTTGAAATCTGATATGACTGTTGGATGTCAGCACTGGAGCTGCACGAGTCTTTTGTTGTATTTTCAGTGCCTGAACTACATTGTTTTTGGTTTGAGCCCTTTACTCCTGAACTGAATTTTAACTTGGAATGATTTTTAGTTTGGATACCTTGTTGCCCTTTATTAGATAATAAAATGTTGACATTCTGATGGTGTTTAACACTTCTTGGTATTTGTTAGTGTTTTTTTTTTTTATGGCGTAATCAGTTTTGTTTTATTAGGTTATTGGTTATTCAACAAATTAGTAGATTATCTAACTGACCAAAAAATAAAATAATAATAAATCGCCAAATTGATCAATTATTATTATTATTATTTTTTTCCCTGATACAGTCTTAAACAGTTAAAATTCTCAGCATGGGTCAGTATAATTTTTAGATCCATTGGTTTTAAAAGCCCTTTAGTACCTGATTTACTATATTTATTGTTGAACTCGAACTGCAGAAACTTGGTCTTAATATAAAACAGAGCACCTTATAAGGGAAAAAAGAACTCTTGAATTTTTTATTTAATGTGCATTGAAATGAATTTAATGTGCGTTGTCTGTTCCTGACAAAAGCACCTTAGTAAATGAACTCAAAAACTCACTTGAATTTTTGTGAGACATAATACAATATTTCCATTCCCTGTTTGAGTTGAGCTGCAACAATCTCTGTATAGTGTTTTTTTAAATGGTATGATTATAGTATGAGTGTGATTGTGTTAGGAGAGTTTGTACATTTAGGTAGATGTGGTAGAATTGTTTGTTGGTTACCCACATATCCCATAGCATATGCTATCTGCTATAGGTAAATAGCAGCTAATGTTTAACACTATATCCATATGTGGAGATGCCACAAGTGATAATCATATTCTTCACTGATACTGACTTGTGTGCAATAATGTTGGCTCCAGTCCTACAGCATTTCTGCTAGAGATCCATCCATCTATTTATTCTGGTCAGGATCATTGCATACACTGAAGTACTGCATCCTGAGTAATTTTTCTCTTGAAAATACGTTAGCACCAACATCTTCATACATTTTCTGCATTTTTTTTTTCTCCCTGTGGTTTTAGTTTGATGTCTGCATCGTCTGCTCTTTGTATTCTGAGGTGTGGAACTGGAAATGATGTATTTTCCTGTTATCGTTTAGCTGTTTGTTATGGTCTTTCATCTACACTTGATTTTTTTTTTCCTGCAATCCTTTAACAGAATATTGTGTTCCACTCCCTTCTCTGTGGTCCTGCCTCAGGAGATGGAAGAGATTAGACGTGTTACTATCCTTTGCTGCAACAGTCTCTGTATAGTGTTTTGTTTTTTTTTTTACAGCCATCTGGTCAGTGTCTGATGTCTTGGAACCAAACTGTCTCCAAATGATTGAAGCCCACAGTAAGGTTTACAGCATCCTTCTGTAAGTTTATTGTTCATTTAGAAATCCTTGGTCTGTTAATGACTGCAGATTGGCCTGGCAATTAAGCAAACTAGGAGGTGAAAAAATATAGCAAAGGTCAGAAATAAGACATTTTTGAGTGGTGATTAACCAGTTCACCATTACTGTTATGAAAGTACTACACCACTGGCCTGCAGCTGGGCCAGATCGTGGTCCTGTAAGGCCCCTGACCACCTGCCTTTAGGGGGGGGGGAGGGGTCCATCACGAAGGTCTATTACAAGGCCTGGATCCTGCTACCTTACCAAGGCCTTATGTTATAGCTTACTTGCTATTTTGTGGCTTGTCAGGTATAGAATGAGTTAACATTATCTGACGGGTTACAGAGGCACTGTAGCTCTATTGGCCATTATTTTTAACTGACTGAGTGAGGTAATTTTGCTAAAAGCATGTTTTGGATTAACAATGAAACTACGGCAGCATTTCCAGTTTTAGTTGGCACAAGTTCTCAGCAGAGTTTATAGTACACAGAACCAGTGTGTTGCGTGTCGGAATTTAAATCACACACCACTGCTTTTTTTTAATTTTTTTTTTTACTTTGTTTATCTACAGTGTTCAATATTGACAGTTTATTGAAGTTTCCCATCTTCGAACCGTTCAGATTGCATATCCTGATAACTCGACAAATTGTCGGGCACCCAGCGTTAGTCGACCTACAAGCTGAACTTCATTGTGTGTGACTGATCCTGCGCATGAGGTCAAAGTTTGCATAATATGCTCTCCGAAGTACTTCAAAGGCGTGTGGATCGTTAATCCAAAACTTGCTTTTAGTAAAATTAACAATGATACTATGGCAGCACAGCATGAAAATGTTGAGTCATTTCAGTGATGTTAAGCTTGTACCACTGTGCATGCTGAGGAGGACACTTTGCTCAGAAATTACCTGGTGGTCTGCACTCGCTGTTCAGAGCATAGGGGTAGGCTGGTGGTGGGGTCATCTTGTGTTGTACGTGGAGGAGACCCTGGGTGCTTCTGGTGGTCAGCTCTTGTTCTGTACACATAGGGCCCGATGATCAACTCGTGTTGTATATGAGCAGAGCCGTTTAGCTTGCGCTATAAGTGTTGGAACCTCACGGGTACAAGAGCTGTGAGGCACCTTGCAGCCTGAGGGCCAAGGGCATTGGCCCAGTCCACAATCCAGCCATCGCCTTCATCATATGCAGTGTTAATATTGACGTTGAATATTATCCACGTGCAGTTGTTACATGGCGAGTTCCGCAATAGTCAGTTGGGTTAAGACCATCAAGAACTTATCATAAGAACATTTTACTCTGTCCTAGGAAACAAAATCTAGCAAGCTTTGCAATTTTAATGAAAGTCCTTTCAACAAATCTAGATATTGTAAAAACTGAGTCTAAAGTTTATCGTCATTGTTTTTGCGTGAGATCTGCATATGCTCTCGATCAAGTCATATTTTAGTCCATGCTGTTGGACACAGTGTGGTGCATTTGTGAGAAATTTTAACAAAATGATCGAGGAAGAGAAAAGCAACAAATAATTGGTCACTAAAAGACATTCAACTTCCACTGCGAAGGAAATATTTTGTATCGTACAGAGACGATATTGAGAATAAGTCTGCAATTTCTCCGCACTGCTTTATGTCTGGCACAACTCACAGCTACACCACCAAATAATCTGACAAGCTATTGGCTGATAAATTCTATTTGGCTATAGGGTTGGGAGATATGGCAGAATATTTTATCATAATAATTTTTTCCCAAATCAGTTGATGTCGATAATTATCATGATATAATACTTCAGTCATTCTTTTGAATAATTTTTATTTTGAGGTTCTATTTATGCTTTAAATTTCCTTAGGATTCCCTTAGGCAGATTCCCCTTAATCAGAAGAAAACGACACATTAAATGGATTGTAAACTGAAATATAATGTTAATAAATCATACAATGATATGTTTTATTGTCGCACTAGTAATACACTCAGAGTACGCTTTATCGGTGCCTTTTTTTCTCTGCCTGCCTTGCTGCTCGTTCCAGGAGGTAGGTTTGACATCTCATTGAAAAGTTAAAGTGTTGTATGCCGTTTTGAACCAAAATGGGAAACGACTAAAAGTTTCAACACTAATTGCTGGTATCTGTGACCTGTATGAGCTTGCATCCTGAGTATTCTACCAGATGGCGATGATTCCAGTGGTAAAATATATTCGTAGTATTACCAGTTTTAGTTGGCACAAGTTTTCGGCGGATTAATATGGAAAGCCATTTCTGCCAATGTGATGAAAGTCATTATAATGAGAAATGTTCTCGAAATAATGACTTGTTATCTAGAAATAACAACTTGCTGTCTTAAAATAATGACTTGGTATCTTGAAATAATGACTTGCAACCTTAAAATTATGACTTGCTATCTCAAAATAACTTGGTATCTCAGTGAAACTTTGGAAATAATGAGAAACTTTCTCAAAATAATGACTTGGTATCTTGAAATAATGACTTAGCATCTCGAAATAAGAGAGGTTGCATAGGTTGTCCGTTCTCAAAACACTGTGATTGGTGGTAGGTCACGTTATTTTAGTCAGCACCGACAAAATGCCACTGCTCACGTTCTTAGCATTTCTGAATTCTCTGGATTATTACGGTGTGGATTTCTTGTGGACTGAATTTTACTGTGTACTTTCGTTTTGGGTTTTGCTGGATCACCCTTATTAGTTGGGATGCTTTGGACTTGCCTGTTCTGGTGAGTTGTCCCGTTGACCTGTTTTTTCATATGACTGCCAGGCCTATTTCATTCTCTCATTTGTTCAGTAAATCACTAAATTCCCCCTTTGTGTTCTTTCGCCTCTGTCCGCCCTGCTACTCCATCGTCCCTGTGATTGCATGCCATTTCCCCGAGCGTTTGTCATATCGATATCGAGGGAAATTGTATCGCGTTCATTATTGCTATCGTTTTATTGCTAGCCCTATTCGGCTATACTCTTATTGTTGGTGAATTTTCAAATGTTTGTTTTTAATATTTCAATATTTATCAGAAAATTTTAATATCGTAATGTGACCTTTTTTCCATTATTATTCAGCCCTATAACGAATCAACACGTGCAATTTTTTCACAAAACTAATATTTATAATTATTATGTACCGTATTATTCATGATGTAAGGTGATCCAGCTAAGTGATGGGTAGTCTTAGTAGGAAGTAAAGTTAAGCAAAATAATTTAAGTCAAAGTAATGGCAGAGACAGGCTAGGCTACTCCCAAGACGCTAAAGGCGACATAGCTTAGAGTTAAATATGACTAACCTCACATTATTGGTTGAATTTATTTGAAATATTGATTTATGTATTGCTCTTGCTGTTTTAATGTGTCTCATACTTTTGCATACTATGTCAGTCCTGCCAAGTTAAAGGAACAGTTTAACAGAGTCAGTGTAGTAGGCTTACGTGTTGTAAGTATTGTTCTAGTTGATGATGGCAATTGGGTTTTGGTTCAACTGGGAACAACTACAAAGAGGAAAAACTACAGCAACAAATTCTATCACTGTTTTTTTTTAAAAACTATAGTATTTTTTCTTAGTTAAGTGATGTGAAGGACCAACTTAAACAGATCCGGAAGTTAATTGATAATTCAATTATGTCACTTTATTTATTGCAAGGCTCCAGTTTAACTTAAAATTTACTTAGAATTGCCCTTAAACAGATTCCGAACATGAAAAAAGGTGACAAGTTGGATGGACTGCATGCTGAAATCTAATCTTAGGAAATAAGTTTATTTTGTATGATTTATTTTCTTTTAGGGTGGGTCAGCAGAAAACGCCAACGGTAGGCCTATTTGTACAGTTTGTTGCAAATTTTTTATTAATTTTTTTTCTTTTTCTCCTCTCTGACTTGTAGCTTGTTCCAGGGGACAGGTTTGACATGGCAGAATAGTCACCCATCCCATAATGAACTCCCATTTTTCACCAGTCTAAGACTAGGGATGCAGCCCGGTTTTCACGGCACACCGTGAGATGAAAATCGATGGTTATTATATCGTACATTCGTGTATTATCGGTATTGAAGTAAATGCAACTCTGACAAATCCCTGAGCAATCATTTACACAAAATGTAATGTGCGCATTGCATTTGGCACAAAGCATCAAACAGCCAGCCATTGCAGGGTTACACCTATGGTCAGTTCAGGCACTACAATTCATTTAAGCTGCATGCTTCTGGACAGTGGAAGGAAATGGGGATTATCCACCAGAAACCCACGCCCACACAGGGTGAACATGCAAACTCCGTGCACAGCCCTCAATACTAGGATTGCGCAATGTGCGATGTTAGTGTCGACTTGGCATTTCATGCGCATGCAATTGTCTCATCGCCATAATAGTCTGCTGGGTTCAAAACAATAAGTTGCGCTAAAACGTTTTTGTCAGTCATAGGAAACAAAAATTTAGCAAGCTTTGCAATTTTAACGATGGTTCTTTTCGACATTATCTAGTATATGTTTTAACTAAATCATTTTAAAGTTTACCGCTTTTGCATGAGCTCTGCATGCACCTTTCAGCACAGTCGTAATCATTTTGCTCCTTACTGTTTGATTCACTCCGAGAGTTTGTGAGAAATTTAAACGAAACGAGTGAAGAGGAGAAAAGTAACTAGAACTGGCGACAAAAAGACATTTGTTTTCTGCTGTATGGAAATATTTTGTATTTCACAGAGACAATATTGAACAGAGGCTAGTGATTTGTTAGCATTGCTTTGTATCTGTTGGCACAACTAACTGCAATACAACCAGCTTATTTAATAGACTTTGCTGGTAGATAAGTTCTATTTAGCTGCATAGTTAGCTTTCAACTTTTTAAGTATTGCAAAATATTTATATATACCGTATTATGTAAGATGATGCAGCTATGTGACAAGACTAACCTTTGTTTTAGCAGCGAATATTGGCAGCAATTGTAGAACGTAAATTAAGCAAAATGATCATGTACAAAATCAAAGTGATGGCAAAGACAGGCTAGGCTACTCTGGGAGGCTAAATGGCACATATCTATGGCTAAACCAAATGTGCTCTTTAAGATGTATTTGCAATGCAGTTGTGCTGTGGCGATATTAAACTTATGTTCTGCAATACTGACAGACGACTGCACTGTCATTCACTTTTAATATGAAATGCTTCAACACAACTGATGGTTTTCACTCTTTTTTTTTTTTTTTTTCCCACCTTCGTCCACTATATGCACCACGAGAAGGAAATTTTAATCGATGCTTTTTAATAATCTAGTGCACACTATCATGCACGCTAACGAACGTCAAATGTAGTCATAACCAAGCTACTGTCAGTGTCTCAACATCTTGCATTGTTTCCGTCGTTGTTTATTATATGATACGGTGTGGTGAGACCTACACCACATTGTGTGATTTTTTTTTTATGGTTTTTGTTTATAGATATTTGGATCTTTACCCAGTCTTTACAAAGTCCTGATGAGTACATAACAAATCACAGCTGATGAATGATGCACTCAAATTGCATGTTGTCAGCAGAAATCGAATATCATTCAACACCATTGTGTGACAGTAATTGAATCCCTTGATGCACTATATAATGGCAATAAAAACAATTTGGTTTTAAGACCTGATCCATCCCTCTCACATTCTTTGTAGCCTAGATGCTCCTTTATGTCTTGCCGTTTTGTGCATCTCTATTGCACTGTCACAGTCTTGTATTTCAGTATTTATGTAACAGATTTTGTGTTTTGGGTTCCCTGATTTAAACTACTTTGAGATCAGATGTATTCCATTTTCTTCTGCAATACTACTGTGTCATGGGGTGGAATTTGATGGGTATTGGCAACATGCCTTAGGACCTGGAAGCCACCAGAGCAGGTCCAAACTCACCACCCGCCAACACAAAGAGCATGCTTCGGGATTTCTGTGAGGTTCTTCTGCTCAGAGATTTATCATTTTGGAATACTTGGTGAATGGTTACAGAACCTCAGAGAGTTTATGGGAATGGCATTCTCAGCTGGTGCTCAGTGTTAGCCCCTTTTGTCCATTCAAATTCTGCCTCTCTATTGATAAGAACGTTGCAGGGAGGAACAGAGCCTTTGGCTTCTACCCACTTCCTTCAGGGTAATATAACCCAGAGTGTAGTCAAGATGAAAGTTGAAAGGTCTCTGATTTAGCCAGCCACAGTCCCCTAACATGATCCATATGCTTCATTATTCTCCACTTTATGAAAAGATCGAAAAACAGCCCCCCCCCCCCGCCCTGCACCTCCAGCTCTTTGTACTTATGGAGAACATCTCGGGTCGGTCAGTGTTTATTAAGCTCAGAGATTCTGATGGATTTAGATTTATAAAAGTTGCTTATTTCCCAAGTTAAGCAAAAAAGGCTTATCTAAGCAACATACCTTTTTAAAAATGGTAGAATGTAACATAACGTTTTAATTATAGAACAGGCCTCCGGACTGCGACCTTTTTGGAGACAGTGCAACCGAAATTTCGTAACTTCTTTTTTTTTGGAGCATCATTGTATATCATGTGAACCAGGAGAACAGTTTCCAAATTAGAAAGGGTTCTAAATTTTAAAGAGCTGGGGATTCGATAAGGCATTTGAATTATGATTCTGTCTATGGATTCCTGCACTCGCATTTTAAGTGTGTAAAGGTTAATGTATGGCAACTTCATTTACACATTTGTATTTATTTTCATGATTACGAACCAAAAATGTATTTATTACTGGAACTACTATTTAGGTTAGGGTGGTATAATGGCATACCGCGGTATGTCCTTTTCAAAATACTAGAATAGTATTGCTTTTTAAAATGCAGTTGAAATACCGTATACCTAAGTGTAACGTCTGGATGGTGTCAAGAATTGGGTTTCGCCTACTACAATAAAATGTTTCGGTTATGTATGACCCAAGCCACCTCCTTTAATTCTCCATTCCTAAGACCGTAAGCCAGGCGTTAGTCCTGAAATTGCCTGCTGTCTTTATGTACAATCGTGTAAGCCAAATGTGTAATAACCGTGTTAGCCAAATGTGTAATAACCATGGGTTAAGCGGGTATTACATGTTCCTTGAATGCACGGCTGCAGAGGGAAAGTGTATTCATTCAGCCATTGTTTCATTAATTTTACTTTATCTACCTCCTGCTGGTATTATGCTGCGTTATGGAAAAAAAAAGGATTTATTTACCGTTCACTGATTATTAAAACCAGACTTGCATATTTTCCAGTTTAGGCAGATTAAACAGAAATGTAGAGTATTAGTGATGTCAGTTGCACTCTGACATCCAAGATTCAGTGGGGGTGTCAGCCTTGCATTTAACTTAATGATTTTTTTTTCTGAAACCACTACTTCACTTTGTGACCTTTTTTTTTTTTTTTTTTTTTATTAAATCGCATACAATTTTTCTGTAAATTGTATGTTTTATTACCAAAGCATTTATCAGTGATAGTTAAAAATGAAGAAATAATATGATGTGATGAACAATACAGTACAAATATGTAGATGGAAAATGTAGCCTTGGAGATAGCATTTGCTAACGTAGTGAATACTGAGTGATAGCGGGAGCGAGACTGAGACTGGGAAAGGGGCACTGAGACTGGGAAAGGGGCACTGAGACTGGGAAAGGGGCACCGAGACTGAGAAAGGGGCATGCGAGATGAGATGCTTGACACCAAGATGGCGCACTGCTGTTCCCACAGCCAAAGTTCCCGTACAGCATACAGTACTGACTGGTCGGAGAGCTGCCATATGTCCAGGCAGTCGTTAAACGGGTAGGTTGTTAAATGAGGAGTGTCTGTACTGTCTGTATTTTTTATCAGTAGTTAAGTATTTATACTATATTCCTCTTACTTTATTCCTCTCAAGATTACTTGGATGCCCCTCATAATTACTTGAGACTAAGAAGTGCTGCTTGATCTTGAACTTGATTTTCAGTTCTAAAGCTGAAATTTACCTGGAAATTGCCAAGCATTCAAGACGAGCATGTCTGTTTTGAATGATTTCACTTAAGCATTACATTCTGCGTACTAATGGTTTCCTGGTGAGAATGATGAATATCACTAGCCTGAGCTTTCCTCTTCAGATCCTGTGAAATTAGAGCATACACAGTATAACAAACTTTACAATGTTAAGAGATCAGGCATTTCTGGTGTTTCCACATTTGTGCCGCTATCATTCTAATACTGAGTTTAGTTAAACTGTTGAGCGAGGGGCCCAACCCAAACTAAGCCAGTTATGTTCCAATTTTTTTTTTTTGGGCCCCTGCCACTCGGGGGTCTTTGGAATCATCCTAACCCCCCGACCCACCCCCCCCCCCCGCCCCCCCCCCCCCCACGCCCCCCGAAAAAACAAGTGTGAGGGAGGCAGGGGGCATGGAGTGGACAATACTGGTCGGTTAAT
>JAOYFF010000116.1:27994083-28004524 GCA_025773925.1 Cryptomyrus ogoouensis
AGCGGGAGGCCCACAACCAAACAAACACCACGGCTCTACAATTTTTTTTTTTTCGGCCCCCCGCCCTCGGGGGTTGGGTGAAACAAGCCACCCCCCCCCCCCCCCCCCCCCAGTTAGCACACATAGCTAATAAGCAAATGGAAGCTGCTTTTAGGGTGCAATATGTACGTAACGACATCTGCAACTGATATGTAACAGATTTTTCAAATTTTGCTTTGAGTTTAATTGAATTTTTTTAACCATTTATTTGGCAAATGTCTATCTATGCTGAAATATTTTTAATAGATGTTTAAAGGGCCACTTGTTCTTTCAAATCGTCCTGCAGTAGTCATGGACTGCAGACAAAGTCTGAGTGTATCGAGATGAAGAAGAAAGTGCTATAATGGTCTCAGAACCCTTCCTGTTTTCCTGTTTCTTAAGCAACCTTCACTGTGCTAAAAGATAATATTGCAGTTTTAATAATCAAAGTACATCCAATCAAGTGACATTGCTATTAAAGCAATTGTAGCAAAAACACACTGACAGAATCATATACATTTTAAAATTTTATGATGTGAAAATGTCAATTGTAAATGTGCAATTAATAGTAGTGAAACTAAATTGGAATAATAATTTTAATTTTACAGGACTAAGATACACTGGCATCCCATCCAGGATGTGTCACGGCATATGTGTGTGTGTGTGTGTGTGTGTGTGTATACACACACACACACACACACACACACACATATATGCTGTGGGTTTTTATGGAAACAACAGTTAGCCTAAATGCACGCCTTTGCATGTCAGTGGTACCTGCCCAGCCATCAATGTCCATTAGATTTATTTTTATTTTAAACTGCATAAAAGCACACTGACCATTGGATGTTTAAAAGTCCTCTAAATTCATTCTGTTTTAGCAAATGAGGCATCCGATTGGAGCAGCTGTATGTGATGTGAATGGTAATCGGCAGCACGGGGACTGAAGAGGAATGTCACGCCAAGGTTTCCTGCAGGGGGACACTGAGGAGAAGCAGCTGAGAAACCAGACGTTTGACTAGCATGTTAAGTACATGCTGCAGTGTTGTGATATATAGGGAGGACAGGAGTACACCATACGGACGGGGAATCACGTTTTGAAGCCACTGCCTAACACATGTTATCTCCTTCTCGTTAGATGTCTGGAGCCTGGGACGTGGGGCTGGGCGGCCTGGACGAGGACGCTTTCCTGCAGTGTTGCGAGCTCTTCCTCCAGCACGCGCGCTCGCTGGATGACGGGTGGTCCTGGGGCCGCCTGAACGTAAGCGCCCGCAGCCACCTCTGATGCTGGCTGTCGCAGCCTTGCCACCTGCTCCTGGGGCGCCCCATGTCCAGACACATTTGTATCCCATATTGTCGCCAGTCGCTGACTGTGACCAGCTTTGCTCCGGGAATATCTGCGAAACAGACGGTTGCTTTGAAGGTCGCTTTGCTGTCAGTGACTGGGATGCTCAGAAAACCACAAACACTTCTTGTGCAATAAGACACTTTAACTGCATTGTTCCATTTAGTTATCAATGAAGAAAACTTTTATGTGGCTGTCAATAAAAGCATCTGTACAATAAAAATTCATAAAGTTCTATAAAAGTAAATCATGATATCTGCTTTAGAAGAAAGGATGAGAATAAAGAATGAAGTTATTAGGGTTTTTGTTAAAAATGTGAATGATACAGCTCAATGAAGAAAGATTCCTGTTTTTTTTTTTTTTCTTTTTTTTACCTTCAAGAAAAATTTCAGTATCAAAACAAAACACCAATTAAGGTTATATTTAAAAGCTTCCCTTTGCAGGTCCCTAGTCGACTAGTTTCTAGACTTCTAAGTATAGTTGACATTGTGGGACCTCCTGTTATATCATGGCTTTGACTTTGTTCTAGGGGTCTGATGAAGGATTCCTGAAGAAAACTCTTCTGGTTACTGGGAAGATCAACACAGAAGCCCCGGATGGACCCTGCAGGCCAGGCGAGGACCTGGATATGCTAGGAGAGGATGTGCAGGTAGTGCTGTGATCTCTCTTCACGGTCGCAGTGGGAGACAAGACTACACGTGTGTTTGTAGAAATATGAGCCCTTTATACTTACATTCATGTTAATTGAGGTATCTTGGAAAGATATGGGTTTCCCTCTTTGTGTACCAGGCAGCCCAGGAAAGATGAAGGAAACCTAGCTGTCTCGACTCGTATTTTTGTTTTTTTTTTTTTTGTTTTTTTGGTCTCTTCCCGCTAATTCCGCAAGAAGCAGCAAGCCCATAGCCGTCGCCTCTTGCGTGTGTGGTGTAGCTGTCAGCGTGAGGGATTGGCCGTTCAAGCAGGCCGTAACCGAATCTGCAAGGCCTGCCTTGACTTGCCGTCAGAAGGCCCCGCAGGAGACACTATCTGCAGAGCAGCGCATCTGCTCTGGGAATATTCTGCATGAAGTCGTAGATTCCCCTTTAGCTCGGTCAGGTGTGGAGATCCAGCATCTCTCTAAGTTACCCCCCCAAACCGGACTAAGGGCGTTCCGTGTTCCGACGTTCCATGAACCAGTGACGGCAAGAAACTTCGTTTGGGGAGGCCTGCTCCCCCAACCTGGTAATTGCTAACAGCCCTGTATTGGGGGGGCAGGTTTTCAGACATTTAAAATGAAGTCTTTCTCTCTGTTTACTGAAGGGGTTCTACGTCTTGTTTATAGAGCACATTCTTATTGATAATCAAGAACATGTCCATAGCCAGCGCCATAGCATGACTGCTCCTTCCTTTCTTGTCATCCTGAAAATGTGAATTCCTTGCCTGTTGAAATTAGTATAAGAAGAATAGGGGAGACACCGGTGAGCCCACACATGGGACCAATTAGCTAAAGGAAGCTCACAGAGGACCTGAAAGGGAACCCTGCAATTTATACTAGTGTTAGCAAGATTTTCCGTTATTAAATCTCCTGACACTGTTTTTATATGGCTGTTTTTTGCCTACTTAATTTTTATTTACTCCTTATATATCACACTTAGCACATCCATATATTCTACATGTTTTTTCTGTTCTGGTCTGCACTTATTTACTCTGTTGGTTTTGAGTCTGCTGAACAGCTATTTAATAGTGGGGTCAATTGTATAATGTAACAACTGGCATATTTTGGACTATTTAAAGTTTTCAGCTTGTCTGTTGTCTATGCAGATCTGTGTTCATCTACCCTTATCTGTTAGCATACTATGCGTTACTGTCTCAGCTTTTATTACTATATTGATTTTTTACGTTTGACTATAGTTCTTTATTTTTAAGTGAGGAATGAGCTGCAGACATACTGAATCTTCCTTGTCAACATCTTAAAGGAAGCTTGTTGTTATGGGAGGTCTAAAAATGATTACTTTTGAATTTTTTTAGTGTGATATTTCACATGAAAGGATGGATGTGCCTGGTGATAATTCACAGAACCCCCCCCCTGCTGTTAGCTATAGAAAATGCAGTAAAGACTCAAAAATATGATGACATGCTGTCTTCTTTTCCGCCCCATTTGAAGGAAAGGGCTGTGTGCCATCTGACACACAAATGCAGTTAAAAGCCCAATTTTGCCGAGGTTTAAATAGGCCTATAACAAAAGCACATCTTTTTTGCGTTAAAATGTGGCATGTTAAATGTTGGAGAAAAATGTTCCTTCCCACCTTATTGATGGGATGACTGACTGATCTAGCTTAACTCGTACCCTAAGAAAGGATAAGGAACCCAAGGAGTCCCCTTTAGCTTAATTCACACCTTAAGGGAGACTAAGGAACCCAAGGAGCCCCCTTTAGCTTAACTAGCACCCTAAGATAAGATAAGGAACCCAAGGAGCCCCCTTTAGCTTAATTCACACCTTAAGGGAGACTAAAGAACCCAAGGAGCCCCCTTTAGCTTAACTCGCACCCTAAGATAGGATAAGGAACCCAAGGAGCCCCCTTTAGCTTAACTCACATGCTAACAGAAGATAGAGAACCCAAGGAGCCCCCTTTAGCTTAACTCAAACCCTAAGATAGGATAAGGAACCCAAGGAGCCCCCTTTAGCTTAACTCGCACCCTAAGATAAGATAAGGAACCCAAGGAGCCCCCTTTAGAATAACTTGCACCCTAAGGGAGGCTAAGGAACCTAAGGAGCCTCTTTTAACTTAACTTGCACCTTAAGGGAAGTTACAGGACCCAAGGAAAACTCAAGGTATTAAATATTGCAGATCTTCTCCAGGATAATTAAAAAGAAAAGAAAAATACTTGACATTAATATTTACCTTAAAATAATAGCTGTAGCTAAGCAACAATAAATGCAAAAGAAGAAGCCACATTTGTGCATTCAGATCCATAAAATATCATTAAATATTTAATGAAGCTATGTAATGAAATCCATGTGGGTCCAGTGACCTTATGCTAATAAACCTAAACTAACCTAAACTAGGTATGGTTGCCTGGGACGTGTTGCAGAATTTGGGTGTTCTTATGTTCAGCACCAGTAGCTCTTGTTGAAGTGATTGATTCAGTGGGAACTTTCTTTGTTTGCTGTTTGAGGTGTTAACTATGTGCTAATTAATAGCTTTTTGTTTTTCCTGCAGGACTCTGACACCTAGGGGACTGAAGTTTAGCTTTGCCTGTGATTGCAAAGAATAATGTCTTGTAAGGCTTGCAGCCATCGTAGGAGTCTGAAATGATGTTTTTAGTTCCTTCATTTTCTCCTTTAATGCTTGTGGTTGGTGTGAAAATTTGAAATGCGTGCTTGGAGTTTTGCTAACATCCTGAGAATGCAGCGAGCCCCGAACAGCTAGGCGTAGCATTGGCCCTGTAAAATGTCACGCTTTGATGTAGCGTGTTTGAATTGAGATGAAAGTCAGGCACTTTTTCGCATGCTTTAAAGTGAGAAAGATTAACAATATAAACATTTAGGCCACAATAAAGCAGGAACCGTCATATTAGTCATAGCTATAAAAGGATACAATGCAGTAAGGATGTTAATTAAGGTAACCATGCAGCAAACGGATGGGTTTATTATCCCGTCCTTTTTAACAAGCTTTCTGAATTGTACTTTTGGTCTGTTTATGCTTGATAATGTACTTATCTGATAATGTCAAGTCCGCTCTACAGGTGAGTCAGCAGAGCCCCGAGATGCGTTTTATAAGATGACGGATACTGGGCCAGTGTTGCTTTCCTCCCTCTGTAATCCTGTCACACATTTTTTCTTTTTGTTTATTTTCATGGGCTGAATTTTTGGTTAAAGGGTGACTTATAATTTTACCCTTTATGCAGCTGTATATTTTGCTGGCGCACTTCAAGCTTAAATTCCTTGCCCAAGGGACTGGTAGAAATTCTTGCCCATATCCAATACTTCACCTGCTGCACATACCTTTAAAAATCACGTCTCACATTTCCCGCTCTTTTTGGGCTGGTATTCTACATATATTTCTTTGCTCCATCCTCCACTAGGCAGGTGATATATGCAATTGTTTGTTGGGGGGGGGCATTAAGGCTCATGTTGCAGTCCTGCACCTTAATGACAACTGGCTTCAATGACAGGCTCATTTCCATAAAGGCAAAGGGGGAAATGTGGAGTAGCTGTCACATCAAAGTCAACATTAGGACACTGCTTAAGAGAGTAGGTAGCGTAAATGACAGGCCTCAAAGGGGAATATAAATCAGAATGGCATTCAGCCTTCAAGTGGAATTTACACTGTTAGCAGTGTGCCTCTTATGTGATCAAAGGTAATACGAAGAGGCTAAAGGACTTCCAGCACTAAAATGTATATTTCCTTTCTTTATCCAGGGGAGGGCCAGCATTTAACTGCACAAGCAGTTAAATGTTAAATTAGCTAAACCGCATTTAAAAATCTCTGTGCTTTTATCCAGCGAGATGCTCAGCCTCGCTCTTTTGTTTTGGGCAGTGACCAAAGTAAGATAATCAGTTTTATCCAGTAAAACTTGCAGTATCGCTTTAATTATCAAACCTTATTTTTAAAAGTGTGTAATCAGATTTCATATCTGCTGAGAGATCCTGTCTGGGTTTTTTTTCCCCCCAATACCTCTCTCCTCTTGGACAGCCTTTGACGCTGATGAAGAGCTCATTACAATGTAAGTTGACGTGCATGAAAAGAGAGCCTGCCACAGTTATTCATGGTTATTGTATGGCCATGGGTCTGTCCATGCTTTGTAATGCGGGACTGATAAAGATGTTGATACCTGATTAAACGGGGCAGTGTTTCTACAAGGGGGGGGGGATCGTTTGTCCATGCCGCCTTTTCAAACGGGGTCCATGCAGCATTGTCACACGTTCTTGCATCTCCTCATTTCAAAAAACACACAGCTGGTTATTTCCTGAAGCACAAGAATGACAGCTTCTTGCACCAGTAACATTTTAATTAAAGGTGCATGGTCGTAACTACTATTGTACCTGTGACCCATAATTGGTGGGGTCGATTGTTTATGGAAGCTCTCAGGATGCCACTGGGGGAGGAGGTCTAAATGCTTGCTGTTTTGGGGGGGGGGCATTTAATATTAATCTTTAATAGCTATATAAATAATCATAAGCATTCTCCCAGGTCAGCGGACTCCTATCCGCTGTATTTCATGTCCACTTAACTCTTAATGAGGTTTAAATAGGGCTGCTACAGAATTATGGTCAGTATCACCTACTAGTGAGGGCTGTTTTCTAAAGGAACGTAAGTATGTGGATGTTCTGCAGTGCCGGTGTAAACATGGGCTGTTTTTCTGGTGAAACCTAAGAAAATTTCAGTTAATTTTTTTTTTTTTCCCCCATTTTAAAGTGAGTTTAATATCGAGCAGCTGGAACAGGCTTATTTTACTGAAGCTTTCTTATCTGCACATGCACTTGGAAAATGTCTCCCGAAAATAATTTCAGCGTAGCATCGGCGCAAGTCACATCACTAAGTCAAATGCGACTCGTTTAGGAGTTCAGCTGGAATGAAAACAGGCAGCCCCATGCAGGCGCATAGCAAGGAATTCTGGACCCCCTCAGTACATACTAGATTTGACACCCCTTGAGTTCTACTATGAGCATCTGATTTCCATAATTTTTAGATTTGCGTGTCTGTTTTTCTCCTTGGTGCCCTGTTTCTAGGCCAAAGCTGCCTCTTACCAAGGACCGTTTCAGCTGGAAATCTGCCTTTGTTTGCCCAACTGCATGACTAATGCAGGAAGCTGAACACCAGCTAATGGCCTTTGCCTGGCTGTGTTGATGCCCCCGCCCCCCCCCCCCTTTCGATGTAGCCTATAGAAAAGCCTTTTTTCCAGTGATTTTTTTTTATCTGACAGTATATTTATTGGGGGTCCAAATCTGGTCCTAGAAATCCCCAAATGTCCTGTTCCAAACAGCCAGGGGGGGGCGTGGACTGAAAAAGACTTGCAAAT
Source organism: Cryptomyrus ogoouensis (assembly GCA_025773925.1). Taxonomy (NCBI): domain Eukaryota; kingdom Metazoa; phylum Chordata; class Actinopteri; order Osteoglossiformes; family Mormyridae; genus Cryptomyrus; species Cryptomyrus ogoouensis. The sequence goes on from JAOYFF010000116.1 coordinate 28,001,450, forward strand.
CTTTAACTAATCTTGTGTAATGGACATCAAGAAGAACAAGGAGTCTGATTTTAATCGGTAAATCAGACGGTCAGTGAGGGTGGGGGGACAGGGGAGTAGGTGGTGGTCTGGAGTCCAGGTTCATCGAGGGCGTTGGTTGATGCTGGTATCCACCTAAATGATGGCTTCAATTAAGTGATTAAGAGCTGAGGTCATTCAGACAGTCTGCGTGGTTTGCAGCTTTCAAAAAGTGTGAGGTCCAGCTCTTAGGTGAGTAAAAGCAGTGAGTCTGGAGTGGCAATCAATCACAGAGTGCGCTGGTGTTTTCGTTTTTTTTTCTTTTAAATCAAGCTCCGCTCTATGATGAAGCAACCTGAGTCTTAAGATGGTGTAACGTGGCAAGAATTTATTTTGGCTCAAATTATGTTACACCATCCTTTTGAGCAACAGTAAGCAAAAAAATATAAATATCAGACTTAATATCACATGGTTAAGCCAGGTTGGTCACTGACATTACAGTAACATTGCATCATCCTGTTGCAGTGAGTACAGATGGTGCCTCCCAGAATTACTGTAAATAGTCTTGACCCCCTCCTCTTTTCCTCATTCTCTGCAAGAAGCAGCTGGGGTGGGGGTGCGGGGGCTGGGGGGGGCTCCCAAAGCCCTTACTATGCAGTATGACATTAGTGGATCCTGCAAAGTCCCGCTACTGTAATGTAAAGCAGAAGGTCTGATCTGAATGAAAACCATAGGTATGAATATTACACAGATTTCACCCAAACCATATTGGCCCCCCCTGTGTTTGTCCACAATGCATGATGGGACACAGAGGGTGCAGTATGGGGATGGTGGTGGGGCTGCTTTGCTCTGTATGTACTTCCTACAGTCTCCTATAGGGATGTTCTCACATGCTGCAGGCAATGCCTTCAGCAAAGGTACATGATTGAAAGGACAGGAGTCGTAAGCTCTCCTTTTTCAGGAAGGAGACAATTCAGGATGGAGTTTATGAAAAGAAAGTTGGCTGGAAGAAACTTCATTTTAGACATTAAAGTTATGCTGAAGAGCAGATCCGGGAGATTGGGAAGATGGTTATATGCGTTACAGGGCAAGAAGTATACAGGACTCAATAAGGTAGTTTTATGATGTTGTTGCACCTGATGCATCAGCACAGACCACTAATGTCTGTAAGGACTTCACAGTGGTGAAAACCAGATGAATTATCCAAATACACAACATATAAAATTTCAAAACATAGATTAAAGCAATTAGATTTCACTGTGATTTCAAACTAGATTTTACACTGTGAACTAGCATAAACAACCATTCTCAAAAATTAGTCTTCATGCGTAGGACTTGTACATGTCTCCACCACTTAGAAGGCAACCTTCTGAAGCTGCCTCCTGTGCTTAAGGTTCTCCATCTCTAGTCTGTCAAAATCCTTCACCAGGAGGAACATACAATCTTCAAAACCTGGGTTCATGTGTCGCAGTATAAAACACTCCTATCTAGCAATCGTGTTAGGCCTCACTGTCATCTCTGACAAGCGCCCAATCTCCAGTTATTTTATGTAATTTTCAAACATGACCATGACATGCACTACCTTTTCTTGCTCTGCAGTCAGGGCCAACATTTTCCTCCACACTCCACAACGGGATTTTATCCCCATTCTATGCATGAGCAGAAAACAAATGGCAACTTTCCTGAGCCAGTTTGACAGATATTTTTTTAAACAAAACCAAAACAAAAACAGGTGAGATTTTAATTACAAACATGTCTTTACCAAATATGATGCAATGTAAATGAAGAGTGACTGTAGGACCATTGTTTATGAAAAGGGTTCATTTACAGTAGTGTAAACTGTGTTTGAAATGTTCAGACTCCGCTGCTGTACCCTTTAAAGCTTTCCTGCTCGAACACAGTAGAACAGGCCCCTTTCCTCACGCATAGCCGCAGTCTCTCTTCTCCATGTTGTATGATCCCTGTTCCATGTTCGAGCTGAGTCGCTGTACTGGTAACCCTGTACCTACTGTAGTACCAGAGTGCGTATTTTATTACTGGTGTATTTTACTGGTGTATTTTGAAGAGTTTACACCTGTGAGGTGAAGGTGAAAGATTGTATGAGTGGTCACTTATGATAAGATACCAATTTAATGCGGTTCTGCTTGGGACAGGATTGCAAGGGCTGTACTAAAGTTAATGAAGTATGTATTTTGTTTAGTAAAAGTACTGTTAGATTGGGTGAATGGCAGGCTGTCTTAGGACAGTAAATCAGTTATGTGATTGTGAATATTATTAAATATAATTTTTTTTCTGTGTACCTGTTACCTAGTTCACTGGCAATACAAAGATTTTGCTTGTTTTCATTCTCTGTCACTATACCTGCCTTATGCTCATCTTTTCTCCAGTCGCTATTTCCCTATTTTTAGCTTTCTCCTAAAAAACTACCCCTTTTTGTGTCTCCTTTTTATTCATTTTTCTGATGCTTTTATCCAAAGCGACTTGCAGTACAGGGAAGATTTACGATTTATGCGTGATCCCTGGAATTTTAAACCTACAACCTTTGCATTGTTAATATAATGCTCTAGCTGTTGAGCTACATGAGGTCAACATTTCCTCATGTTACCCCTATTCCTGCTCTGTTCCTGTACCCCCAGCTCCTAAATATTTTTTACTTTCTGTCTCGTCGTCATGTGTGTTTTGGTGATATTCCACGGCTGTTGAGTAGTTTTGTATGTGAGGATTTGAACATGTTAATGATTGGATGGCTGTGTCTAAGCACGAGAAACTCTCATTTACATTTTATTTGTAATCTTTATTTTCTGCGAAGCTGTAAAAGCATTCCAAGACATTTCTTAATTTAGACATCGTTTCAAAGTATAACACTATCTTAAATGGCTTTCTAATGTGTATGCATGAAGATGATTGCTAGTCTATAGTGTCACTGAATTAAGAACATAAGAACTATACAAACAAGAGGAGGCCATTCGGCCCATCGAGCTCGCTTGGGGAGAACTTAACAAATAGCTCAGAGTTGTTAAAATCTTATCTAGCTCTGATTTAAAGGAACCCAAGGATTCAGCTTGCACTACGTTATCA
>JAOYFF010000116.1:28038558-28050534 GCA_025773925.1 Cryptomyrus ogoouensis
TCATGTGCCTGGGTGTATTTGTTGTGACTGCGTGTATTCATGTGCCTGGGTGTATTTGTTGTGACTGTGTGTATTCAGGTGCCTGGGTGTATTTGTTGTGACTGTGTGTATTTGTTGTGACTGTGTGTATTCAGGTGCCTGGGTGTATTTGTTGTGACTGTGTGTATTCAGGTGCCTGGGTGTATTCATGTGACTGTGTGTATTTGTTGTGACTGTGTGTATTCAGGTGCCTGGGTGTATTTGTTGTGACTGCCTGTATTCATGTGTCTGGGTGTATTTGCGTTACATGTGTTTGTCTGTGTATGTTTGTTAGTGGTTCCCATCGACGGGCCACAGTGGGCTTCTGTCTCGGTCTGTTCCCATGGGCCCATATCCAGGCGCTCATCCGGGGGGGGGATTACGGCATGTCCTTGGGGAGCTGGGAGCAGGTTGGCCGCCTCGCGGAGGGGCTGGGGCCCATCGCAAAACGCCATTCATCTGCTTTCAGTGAACTCGGCAGCAGTCAGGCCAAGTGGCTGAAGTTGTGCTAGCTTTAATGGGAGTCAGCTTCGTCTCCCTCGCTCTCCCCTATTGTTGCCGTATATGCTTACAGTGTCCTATGGGAGTGATGAAAAGACTACCATAAATTCACGTTCCCCTGGGAGGTCTTCACAAGGGTGAGAATGAAGGTCCGCATTAGCATTTTGGAAAAGCCAACGCCGTTCCCTACGGCGTGGCTTTTGGACAAGCCCTCGCCCTTACCTCAGGCTGTCACCAGTTCCTTACACAGCCTCGGAGATAAAAGAACAAAACCTTCAGTCTCAAGGAAACCATCCACCCTTTCTCAAAGGCCAGACGTCCCAATGCCTAACCCCGGGCAACTGAAAAGTCAGAAGAGTCATGAAGGGGAAGCTAATTACCCACTAATTGCTAAAAGAGAGGCAAGGAAGGAAGAAAGTCATGAAACGCATGAAACCAAGTTTTTTTTTTTCCTTCTAAACGTTCTCACAGAGATTAATCGCACTGTGGCCACCATACAGCAGAAAGCAGTTGGTCTGAAAACGCAACTGCTGCTATTCGATACTCCCATCAATCACTGTCAGGGACAGCTGGCCGATGTCACACGCTTATCCCACATACCTACCTACACCAAGGACTGTGAGCAAGTCAGTCTCATGTATGTGTATCCGTGTATGTATAGAGCAACATTTGCAACACATGCGAGAAAATGTGATCCAGATGTGGCTGCAGTGGTGAAGACACACGTTTGCTGCTAACTCTGTGGACGTCTGTTTAGTGTACTGGCTGCATCATGCTGCCAAACGAAACGGGAACTTGGCATAGGAGCCCGATGGCCTTAACACCGCCCTAGACTGCTCCAGTAGGTGGTGCCCTTGGCCAGGGAGTAGCAAAGTAAGCAGACTGGGAGATTTGTACTGCTATGCTGCTGCAAATTTTGGGGAACTTGGGGATTTATTGAATAAATAGGGCTACTCTAGCACCAAGGCCTGATACAGTGTATAAAACCCATATATTACCTGCATATGTTACTAGAGGCACTGACCATCATATATTACAGTTTTTTAACCTCTAAATCTGTTTTGCATTTATGCAACTGAACTTTGAACGACCAGTTACGGCATCACTGTCACGTAAAGAAATGCAACCCATGAGACACAGAGAAGCCACTGGGAAGTCGCTCCTTCTAGAGGTTTTTATCCCACTGTCTCCTAAAGGCTGTTCATCCCCTCATCTCCTCCCAAGGATCCGTGATGACGAAGGTCATGAGAAGCTGCACAATTGTTGGTTGGCATATCTCAGCAAAACGTAGAATTCAGAAACGCAACGTAATCCAGTCCAGACTGTTTCTAAAGGTTCCACTTTATACCCTATTTGAGAACCATATATATATATAAACCAGCGTATACATACACTCTTTTAATCTGAGAAGTGAGACGGATGCAGTGCCCATACTATTGAGCCCAGGTGTGCTTTTCATGAGTAATCAGGGCAAGAAATGGGACATATTTCATTTATATGCCTAAGTGGATCATTCATCAGCCGGTATTACAAAAGATATGGTAGATCCACTCTGCTCATTAGATTTAAAGCACAACAGTGGAAGCATCACAAAACAGCAAATATGGTTCCATTTTTGCGAAGAACAAAGAGGATCTGTTCAGCTGCACCTTGCCAAATATTGGAACTACAGCTGTCAACAGTTTGAACAAGAATTTAATAAACAGTAATATGACAACTAAAAGTGACCTCTAAGTAAAAAACCCTTATTATTATTTGAAAATTTGTGTGCATTTTTATAGATGTTATATGTTTTTTTCTTTTTTAAAGAAACACTAAAAATAAACTCTTTAAATATAAGCTTGTATTTCATATTAAATTTATATTATGTGGTCAATGAATTCCTGAGTTCCCTTTTCCAGCAATCACAGTCATTTATCTTCTCTTCCCAACATTTAGCTGACTAAGGTTTCGCGCCTGCGAAGAATGTACTCTTCATACAAATCCTAATGTGGTAAGGCCGTATGACACATGAAATGATACTTTCCCCTGGGAAAAAGGATTATTTTGACATGCACAGGAAGTCTTATTTAATGTTTTTGTAACACATGTTGAAGGCAACACATAACAGTAAATAATTTAAATTTTCAGGCTCTGTCTGAGAAAATTACTATATCTCGTGAAGAATGGTGCTATAATTGCAAGTTTTTCATGACAGGTGCTGATGTTTGACATACGTAGACTTTAATACTTTCCTCAGACCATGTGACATTAATGGCCCACTCAACAAAGTTCATTCTTAGTTTAAGAATTGCATGTATTTAAATAATAACATTACAACAATTTGAAATAAAGTGTAATTTAGAGCACATTGATCAGTTTTCTATTTGTAATGAAAACCAGAGGTGGAGATTTCAGGTCCAGAGAATACAACTCCAGACCAAGATTTTGTTTCAACCTCTGATGAAAAATATTTTAAATAACTTTATTCATGGGAAGAATTCCTGTCATTATTTGAATTATATTTTAAGTAAGCTGAGTGTGGTGCATTCTATTTAGCTGATGGTTAAGGTTCTGGATGTAGTAGTTTTGCGATGGTGGAACCTGAATTAAGTTTGAAGTTTAAGTAACTGTAACTCCTTCAGTACTGTGTCGCTTCGGCGAATCCTTGGGTACCGCTGGTTTGACTTTCTGTCAAATGAACGGTTGAAGTCCAGAATGAGGCACATGCAAATGCACCCGCATTGTGAGGGAGCATCAGTTAGTGCACTATGGCCATGCGGCGTGTTTCCCTGAGGGTGATCCGGCTCGTGGGATCCTTATTGCTGAGGACCTGAGTGACCGGACTAGTCCAATGGGACGCCCACATAACACCTGGCTGCGGCAGATAGACAGCCGTTTCCGGAGGGTGGGACTGGACCACGTGTTGGCCTGGGGGGTCAACAACTGGGATCCCGAGGTGTTTTGTCATGTGTACCAGTGCATGCTCCCCAGCCTGACCTGACCTAACTGTTTGTAGCTCCTAAGAATCAAACTGAAACATCTGCCAAAGGAGGCTTTCACTGAAGTTAGCTTTGAACTTGCCCACACACACAGGACGCCAGACTGAAACTGCTCGTCTTTTACATTCTCAAAAAAAGGGTAAAAATGTGTATGTTTGCTTGTCACTGCGGCTGTACCCTTGTGCAGAAATGGATTTTCAGGAACACCCCAAAGGTTCAAATGGTACAGAAATGTTTCTCAGAGTCCATTTCTGTACCTTAAAACGCACAATTACAAGGGTACAGCCCCAGTGACAAGCACTATATAAAGTACTTTATAATGCATTACAAACCATCTTTAATTCTTGTACCGACCATTATAATGTATTATGAACTAGTGCATTACAGATGAGAGCTTCATTGGAGCTTATGAAGTATTATAATTAACACTATAATGCTTATTGACTGATGCTGTAATGCTTTATCAATTCTTATACTGACCCTTATATTATGAAGGTATCTAGAATGCATTACTCACTTATCCTATACTGGGTCATGGGGGGGTCTTTGAGCTTATGGACAGGGAATAACCCAGGATAAGGGATCACACACCATTCAAGATTCTGGCAACTCCAGCGCACCTCAGTATGTTTCTGGACCGGGGGACATGACGGCACACACAGAGCCGGGCCAGGGAATCAGACCCTGCCTTCTAGTAGCGTGAGGCGACTGTGCTGAGCACTGCACCACCATGCTGCAGCCACACTGCCAAACACAAAACAACAAAAAAACACAAAATAAAAATGTTAGAAGGATTTGCCTTTTTGTTGTCTTGAACCATTCGCATGGCCTCTGTTGCGGTGCTGCTCTTTACTGCGTTATTCTTGGAGCTGAAGCCTTTTTGTTCGCACCCAGAAACATGGCTGTACTTTGCCCTCCAGTGTTGACCTGATCTGTTCCTGCGTTTTTCTTATGTCGTAATGTCTTCAGCTTACAAATGTACCAAAGGTTTTCGTGCCCTGCTACCAGAAAGGTTACCTTATACCCCAAAATAGGCTTTTCCTGTTTAATTAATGAGTCGTTACACCTATAAGCCAGTGGTATCTTCCGGCAGGTTACTGATAGCCTTTTTCTGTATACTGTATACAGCGTGGGAAAGAAAGATGAGTGGAATCCCCTGCTCATCTTTTCTTTAAACAAGTTTTCATTCCAGCTGCCATGAAATGCAATGTTCCCGGTCATCTGGGTGGTCCGAGAACGTGTCCTTTCCATTCCGTGTCCGTGGATGTTCTCTGCGCTTATGCGGCACTTGTGAAGGCTGCGGTTTGACCACACTTCAGATTCTCAGCCACTGTGATCAGGACTGGGTGAATGGGCTCAAACAAGCGTTATCTTATTTATGGAGAAATTGGAAAATTATAGGATGGACGGTTCATGGACAATTTAACTTGACAGTTGGTGCTGTATTGTTATCTCTGGTAATGGGAACTATACTGTGTCTCTTATCACATTGTTATGCCATTTTCCAATCATGACCCAAATGATAAACATCTGTAACAAGCTTTATATTTAGAAATAACATTGTTTTTGGCTGTAGCAGAAGTGAGGTATAAATATCGACTCTCACCATTGACTAGGCAAAGTCAACAGTAGACTGATGTTCAAGTTCACATGAATGAGGCAGCCACAGGAACGCTTCATGCTAAAACTCCATGTTAATCAGATTTAATTAGATGTAACGATGCTTGCATTTCTTTATTGTGAAAATGAGTGTCTCATACCTCACATTAGCAACATGCTATTGTAAAAGGCAGTATGAATATGAATGTCTTTATTTGCCAAACACTGAGGGGAATAGGAGGAGGTCACCTCTATCTAGCTCTGTGAAGAAACACATCCAAGCTGCAAACCTGAAGCTGTGCTCCACACAATGGACTGCTTGTGCACTTATTCCTCCGGAGGTGGCCAGCAAGGGGCTCTGCTGGGAGGCCATGCAAAAACATCCTCTTCCTCGACTCTCCTGCTTCACCCAAGGCTGCCTCGTGGCTTATTTTCTTAGCCTAGAGTGATGTGTTGCGTCTGCTGAAACTCTGTCAAATGTGTTTAGAGAAACTGTCCTAACAGGGTAAAGATAATACCAATATGGGGGTAGGAAGTTGTTTTGTTGTGTGTGTAAGTCAAAGGCCTGTAGCCAGAGGAAGAAGATTTAATTTTGAACCTCAAAAGGCATGGTTTAAATGAATCTCTGACTATTTTATGGTAAGGTTATGGATGCATAACCAAGTTCTGCATCCAAAGAGCCTAAAGCAGTTAACGCTAGGCTTCAGAGTAACAGGATAATTGTTTACCGGTGAGCGCAAAATGAACTAGGAGAGCGGCGATTCAATCTGGGCCCACGAGGACATAGGGTGTGAGGTTTTCCATGGGGAAGGCGCCAAACGTAACTGGCGTGAACTGGAAAAGCATGCTGGCCAAAATGAACTGAGGGCAGATACATTTCAGCTGCAACAATTCTGAACTTTGACATTTCACGCATCTTGTAGAAAATCTTTACCAGTTTTTGAAGGGGTGTGCTGGTGCGATCACATCGTCAGTGACATTTGATGGCGTCAAAACTACCTGATGAGTATCACCTGGAATATTGTGCGTACTGGGTCTGACTCTGCCTTTGATTCATCGCATATTCTTGTTTCATGCTCTTACACTGGATGAACAGTTTTGATGAGAGGGAGAACCACTGGCAAAGTGCTCAGTGTCCAAATGCAAGGTGAGACGATATATTTTCACAATTTATAATTTATCCAACATTGCTTATGATACATGGGAAGCTGCTGATTCTCTTCCACTTTCCTGCTCAACCAGGCAATGGTACAAAACCGTTACCTGCTGAAGAAACGGTGGCCCCTGGGATCCCATTAAAGGTGACCCTCCCCCCCCCCCACCCTTCTGTATCCCTGCAGGCACAGGGAAGCAGTCGCATGTGGGTCGCATTATCGCACAGTGAAGGTGACGCAGGCACCCGTGCAGTGGGAGCACGAGGTGCTTAGGGGTGGCCAGTGCTACACGGGGGTCTTGGCTGCGGTGAAATTGCAGCATTTACTGCACGCAGTAGGAAAACAGAACAGCCGCTTCATTTCACTCTCTTCTCTTGTCTCTGGCCAATATGTTTTTTTGTATCTTTCTGTTTTAAATCCTCCAGGATGGGATGTTGTGGGGGAGAGCAGTGAAAAAGAGGACCCATGTTAATTTAAATTGTTTAATTAATTTAGCTAATTGCATTCATTTCCACTTTGTAGTGAGTCTTCAGATCAGTAAAGCCTTTCACGTTTTGTCATTTGTCAATAAAGTTACTGCTTTGTCATTAATAAAGTTATTGTGCCACAGAATAAATACATTAATTCACTCAGTGCCAGCCTGAATGTGCAACCGTTATTACTAAGCAGTGCCAAGGTGAGAATTAAAGACTGAAAGTAAGAAAGAAAGAGACAGCTTAAAGCCAAGCTTACTTTGTCAGCCGGGATGCTTTTGCAGGATCGGTGACCATTTAATAGCATTTCAAATAGCATTTGCAGATAAAAACCAAAAGGCTAAGAACTAAAAAAATAAGAAACAATGTATATTTGCCTCATCAGATAGGATAAGATTAAAATATACAGTGTGACGGGACATGTGTGTTTTATACACACACACACACACACACACACCCGCACATGTAGGGTATACATATCCTTATGGGGACCACTCATTCATTTCAATGGGAAAAATGCTAACGATAACTATGACAACCTTAACCCCTACCCTGCCCTAACCATAACCATAAGTAACCTAACAAAATACAAGAATTTTTGCATTTTTAGTTTTTTCATAGCAGTCACCGATTTTTATAAAATAGAGTTTTCCCTTATGGGGAGCAGGAAATCGGTCCCCATAAGGGAAAAAAAATGGATATCACATTATGGGGACATTATGTCCCCATAAGGATAGGTAAACCCGCTCGCACACACACATACACACACACACACAGTGTACTGTAAACAAACAACCAAATGGCAGCCAAAGTACAAGGCCTGGGAGTCTATTATAGAAAGTGATGAATGATAGAAAATGTAAACATAGGCCATGAGGTTAGGTGGTTCTGTGTGAAAAATAATAGTTATATAATTATAATGATAATAGTACTACTACTAATAATAATAATAATAATAGTATTAAAAATAAACAATAATAACAGTACTACCAATAATACTAATGCTAATACTAATAATAATATCCACTTTTTCTCATATCACGTATTTCATTAAATTTTTGTCATATTTATAGCAAAATAGATGCTAAATACATATGGACCACAGAAGGAACAAAGTGCCAAAATCAATAAATAAACAAAAATGACTAAATAGAGCAGGCCTTTTCCGAGAAATCGCACCCAGACGGGCTTTGAGGGAAAACAGGGGTAAGATAAACGCTCGTGCTTTGTCATCGGACCACGCAGCCCACTGCCGCTGCCACGGGTTTCTGCCAGTGTGGCTCCTTTGCCAAAACCAAGCCAACGGGGCGTGTGCCTCTGACTCTGCAGGAACATTTCACAATTTTCCAGCTTGTGGGAAGCATATGTCGACAAAAATCAATAATAATCATCTTGAATCACATAGTAGCAGCTTCACATACTAAACATACAATATATAAATATACTATACTGGCGGACGAGTCATTGTCCGCCACTTTTATAATTGTTACATACATCTAGAAATCATTCATCACCTTTGATATAATATTCTTTTATTTTAGCAGCAAAACAACATTTAACAGAAATAGGTAACAGTTTCAGTTCAGTTTCCCTGATATATGGCCTCTATAATGTATAAATTTGTACAAAATCAAAATAAGTAATATGTGGTAATAATTTAATTTATAATTTTAAATTGTACCCTTTTTGTGTTAAAAGATAGTGTCAAATGACAAATCTTGCTTTCTGAATACAGTGCTGTTGTACAACTATTATAAATCATTAATAAAAGCAGTCCTTTGCAAACGTCTTCATACATGATACCTTACAGTGAGACCTTCCCTATTGTGTAACCATCTACTAGCACAGAAACTCGAGTGATCATGTTTATTGACGTGTGCTTGCATTGCTTAAAAGCTGTGCTTGTTCAGTTGTCTACTCTGGCATGTGTACAATGACTCCTGGCCACCCCCTACTGCTATCAAGATGTTACGCATTTCCGTAAAACATCGGAGAGACACGGCATTCAGCTTCACAGTTTGTCCTGCAAGGTCCACCCAGGCAAACTTGAGTGGGCAGATGTGTCACCGGGACTGTTCCTCCATTGGTGTGGTGAGACGGGATTAAAAAGGAAGGACGGACAAAGTGAAATGATTGCTATTTATCTTCTGGTGTTCCATGAAAGCCCTTCTGTGACCACAGGAGGAGACCAAAGAATGAGACAAGAGTCTCATGGCTTCATATTTAAACAATTTTTTGTATTTATTGCAGGGAATAGCCCAGTGAGCTCAAAGCATACCCTCAATTATGGGGAATGTGGCAGTGAGCTAGAGAATATAAACAAAATATATACCAAATGGCAAAAAAAAAATCACCAAGACTATTAAGGAAATGACACAATCCACAAGAATGGCTTTGGACCGTGTGCCTTACGCCTGCAGAAAGATTTTGATATAATTCATTGAGGAAGTCTTACTTAACAAATCATTATTGAACAAACATAAACCCTTATATTACTCACAATTAATGGCATATACACAGAAATCTACAGTATTTTATATTTATGAAGGAGTTTAAGGGCTATTTGTTTGGTGTTTTGGGTGTTACGTTATTTAAATTGCACGCACACATACACAAACACTGACATTCATTAAATATTGACTACAATAACTCCACTAGCTGCCATATTCATACTCTGACCATCTCATGATGTAATTCACCATTTAAAAGCTTCAGTGACTTTTGCAAGTAGTTGAAACGGAACTCTCCCTCACGGGAAACTAAAAGTGATTGTAAAATGGCTGGAAGTCGAAATATCTGGTTTCAATGACCTAAAGCAAGAAATAAACCCTCAGATAACTATAAATCATTTCTGTCTTATTTTTGTTATCGCCAAGTTATCACCATGAACTCCAGTGACATATGGGCATAATAAAAATTTCACCAGGATCATCTAGTTATGGGCTATTTAAACCTTAATTTTTTATCTTTACTTAAGCTTAAGACAAGAATTTAAATTGAGAATTTTTAAAGAAAAACTGCAATAGTCGGACAACAGATGTGGGCAGTAAAGAGGACAGAGTATTTCACCCGCAACCTTTGAATACCAAAAGTCACATTTCAATTTTAAATGCTGTGCTGGATCTGTTGTTTTAAGACATTTAAATAGGGTGTGTTCGGCTGGGGAGAAGTTCAGGGACAAGCAGCACCACACACATGTAATCGATTATTCATGGGTAAGAATATAAAATAGTACTTTTTTCAAGACAGCCAGGAACCTTTGCTCAGATGCTCGTGATTAGCCTGCAAGCTGGTCCTCACTTATAGCCGCCCCCCCGTCCTGTCTGTTACTCCCGGCGCATGTCGATTTGTTCACTGTCCCAAATGCGGCAGCTCATACAGACATTTGTCACATTACCTTAAGTCTAAGCCGGTGAGGATAAAGAACGGCTCCTCATTGACTATCACATTGCCTCTTAATTTCTGTCTTCATTCTCAGTGTTACCTAGTCAGGAGTTTTATCTGAAATCACTTTCATTTAATGGCAACACTTCAAGTTAAATGGAGTCCTGGATGTAGCAACTCTCAATGCCAGCATTGCTGCTTGATTAACACTAGCAGTTAGTGTTAAGTGGCTAAATTAAATCTGCGTTGGACATTAACTGACACATGCACAAATCAGACCCACCAGTTCCATATATTTTCCCCCACATGTTGTATAGAAAGGTTGCATGAGTCGGGATCATTTTCCGTATAATTCCCCACTCCAGAAACACGACCCTCCAAATGGGGAGTGGGGGTGAGGCTGTTGCACTGAGACATCATTTAGATGTCAGTAGTCTGTTACACCCCAAAATTGGAAGGCTCCCTTCCACGATCTGAGTCATGTCTGAACGTCACTGAAAACACTGCAGCTTTGTTTTAGCGCTGTACCAGTCAGCGAGCCAATGTGTTGCACATAAAAATAATTAAAATAACACAACGAATCACTGTTGGTTTGAAAGCAGTGGGAGTCACTGGCGAGTTAGTGAGCATGAGATGGTTAGCCAAATCAATGACCTGCTGTATAACAGCTCATAAACACTGCACTGCAGCATAGATACTGATATTTAATTATCACACAACAGAGAATGAGGCTGATATTTCACCACTGCTTTTATCCATTGCTGTCATAAACGCTAGATGCATATTACATGTGTAACGCATATCAGTTGTTTATTCTGATAACAGCCATATTCAGCACTTAGTGATGTAGTTGCATAATTCAGAAAACTTGCCTTCTTCAGTAAACTTGTCTTCTTGGAAGTTATTAGAAGGGCTTAAATTACTGGAGAAAGATTGCTCTTGAGAAATGTAGCCAGATTTTGAAGGAAACAGTTTACAAAAATTTTTATCTCAGTAAATCATTGATGTCACAATGATTGCAATGTCTCAAGAAATGCAGATGTTACCGTTACTGCTACAGTGATACATTTATTAATGTATCACTAGAGAGAGGTAAGGAGCATGTACTGATACAGTGCGTTGCCACACGACAAACCACCTCAGTGATGAGAACCTGAGTGAAGCCATGCGGTAGGTGAAACCTCAGCACCACACTAGTCTGTATGGACCAGCGTGAGTTTTTTTTCCAGTGGCTGGAGGGCCAACCCTGCCACCAACCCCCAGATGTCCCTGTAAGTTGGAGGACCTCCTTATAGGGCTGGATGTAGATTAACATCATACCCAGGATGAAGCAATTGCAGGTTAAGGGCCTTGCTCAAGGGCCCATTGGAGTAGAATCACTCTGGGCATTCATGGGATTTGAACCAGCAACCTTCCAGTTTTGGGCACAGATCCCTACCCTCAGATTCACCACTCCGCCTTTCTCACAAAACCACACATAATATTCTCAAATAATTGAAAATATGAAATGTTTTGGTGCCGTTAACCAGCTGTGTAATACGTACTTTGTTCCAAGACAAAAGTATCTGATTTTCTATCATTTTCCCTGGAACTGGAACCTACGACTAAGCCTCTCAATGGCAGCAGCCCGTAATTTTAGGTCTTTAATTAAGTATGTTGTCACAGCCTCCTTTGATCACATGAAACCATATATAGTAAGAGTTTTTTGTGACATGATGTTTTTTTATTTCTAAAAAATAAGTATCTGGACAAACTGGCATGTATTCTGAGGAACTGTCACCAGACATTACTTATACACTCACCTAAAGGATTATTAGGAACACCATACTAATACGGTGTTTGACCCCCTTTCGCCTTCAGAACTGC
>JAOYFF010000116.1:28055366-28072158 GCA_025773925.1 Cryptomyrus ogoouensis
TTATACTGTGCCTGCAGGTTGGGATCTGGTACATTATACTGTGCCTGCAGGTTGGGATCTGGTACATTATACTGTGCTTGTGGAGCAGGTTTTTTTTTCCAGCTACCTGGAGCTTGTGTCTGTACCATCTAGCAGCAACAAATCTCAGAAGAAGATCAAGTGGGGTCTACATGTGTCTGTATAACATTACACAGTAGTTAGTTATATCTACAGAGGCCTGGAGGGGGCAGGGACAGTGTTTTTAATTTCAAGCAAGACCAAGTTGGAATGGTACACACATTATCCAATATTATAAAGGTCTGAGCAAATAAATTTACTACCATAAAACCCATAGCATTCATGCATAGTGTTACGTGTCTGGCTCCGCAGACAATTGTGCAATAAATGAATAGTTTTGGAGCTACATGTCATATCTAGAACTCAGTATTTGGGTAAAAGCAGCTTTATTGGCTTTCACAGTCCTGGGGGGTGCTGCACACTCCGTTTGTTAAAGGTACAGATAATCACAGCACTATAATCTGTAAATACGGCACCCCCCAGCATTAATAAAGCACACCACCCCATCCACCCTCCCCGATAATGTAGCAGCATAGTCACAGGACCAAGACAACTAACAGACAGAACACAAATAAATTATTCAGTTTAAAAGGGCTCCCCTGCTTCTGACACACAAGGTCCCTCGTGAGTTTCTGGAAGGTGAGAGAACTTTCCAGCCAGGTGAGATGCTGTAGTAAGTCCAAGTCCAAGGTTACTGGATCCAACCCTAACTACACCACCTATGCATACTCAATTTACGAGTTCCTCCCAGATCCATCACATTAACATAAAGGTCACAGTTCCTGTTGTGTGGTGGAAAGCGGCACACAAAAGTGTCCAGGAACTTCAAAAGTTCCCGGTCAAGATAACCCAGTTACATGGAACCAGGAACCAGGTGGGAAAGCACCTTAAATGCAGCTAGTGGGCTGACAGAGGCAATGACAGACAGTCCATAGAACCAATAGACAATCACAAATTGAAAAGACTACTGGAAAGAGTAAAAGTCCCCGTTAAGATTAACTTTCAATGACTCAGAATTAACTTTGTAAACATGGGCTTCTGTTAGAGAGGGGCTTGGTGAAAAGACGAAGGGATGATCCACACTGCGGCTCAAACAAACATGGGACTTTAACTCAAAAAACAAGAAACAAAAGGAAGCAAGAGAGGTCAAAAACAAAGCAGGTAAATGGCAAAAACTGTTATTTCATTTACAATATTGCTAATACAAAAAAAAGAAATAAAAACAGGATTTGTGCATAAAGTAATTTAAAGTCAAATATAAAGTCAATATAATATCTGATTGTATTCAGTCAGAAATTGTTTGACAGCTAATCTACATTTAACTGCATGAGCAACAAAATCTTTTGTGAAAGAGTCCCATACACTAAACCATGAAAAGAATGACTTAAAGTGCTTAAAGTCCAGTGAACAAAATGTTGAGTGTTCATAAAATAAGTTCCAGATTTCATATGCTGCAACAATTTACTGTCAAAACAGACAAGGAAAAAGTCTTGAAATACTCTGGGCCTTTGCATTTTTTTTAAATAAAAGGTTTGATTTTTATACTTTAGTAGATACAGATGTTTGGATCTTGGTAGAGTCGGTATTACTGTATATGATACACCCAAAATAGAAGTGAGAGACATTTTAGAGTCTGCTTTATAAAAAGCATTGCGTTCCCCATACCCAAGCAAATACACAACTGTAAACCTCACAAAGCACATGTACAACTTTGCATTGATCTATTCAATTATGATACAGAAAAAAAGTCTTTAAAAGAAAATGTTTCTTCCTCATGGAAATACAATACATGAAAAATTTTATCCCAAACATACACTGTCGTGCTGATGACTCTCTTTGTTTCATAAGGCTGGAGCACCGGGACAACCACAGGTCACGTCAGGTTGAGCAGCACGCACTGGTACAGCGGACTGCCACGCCCACCACACAATGAAACACCTTTGGATCCTGGCTGGCGACCCCCCAGGTCGATTCCTAGTCCAGTCCCACCTGGAAGTGTCCATCTATCTGCCGCAGCCAGGTGTTACATAGGCGTCCCTTTGGCCTGGTCTAGCCGCTTGGGTTCTCAGCAGTGCGTCACATGGCTCCCTCACAATGCAGGCAATGTGCCTCATTCAGGACTCTCTCAGCAACTGCTTATTCGGCACAAAGTCAAACCAGCAGTATCCAAGGATTCGCTGTAGAGACACGGTACCGAAGGAGTCCAGTCTTCATCTCAGCTCACTGGATAGCATCCATGTCTCGCAGCCATACAGCAAGACAGGGAGCAACAGAACTCTAAAGACTTGGACTTTCATCCTCTTTCAAAGATATCAGGGGTGCCACCCACCCTTTCCAGCGACCTCATGACCCCCGCGCTCTCCCAATCCATCTACTGACTTCATAGGAGGAGCCCCAGAGACATGGATGTTGACACTCACTCCACAGACAGACACTGCTGATGGCTGTACCCAAGAGATCTTTAAAGGCCTGGATCTTGGTTTTGATCCAGGATACTAACAAACCCAGACACTCAGACTCCTCACTCAGTCTCTTGAGAATCCCAATCAGAGCCTCCGTTGACTCTGTGAAGATCACAATATCATCAGCAAAGTCAATATCGGTAAGTCTTTCCTCATCAACAGATGCTCCACTGCCACTGGACCCCAGAACCCTTACCGACAACCAGCCCATGCAAGCACAGAGCAGAGTAGGAGCAAGAACACACCCCTGACGAAGCCCAGAATTCACTGGGAAGAATGCAGAGGTTCTGCCTCTACTCTGTACAGCACTCACAGTACCGGTGTTCATGTCCATGTGCTGCAGTTGGACACACTAACTTGTGCCGACACACAAATTTCCGAAACGTAGGATCACAGGGTAAGACTCATTAATATTCATGAAGGAAGCGATACTTGATTGTCTTTGAGCCAAGATATTTTTGGGAAATGCAAAAAGTCATTGTTTTTGCAAGCCACGGTAGCAGTAGTCAAGACCCCGAGGAAAGTTAACTAGCTAGCTAATTAAAAAGTAATGTTGGTCTTAGAGATGCATGCCATATTGGTTAACATATCAGTACCAGCTGATATTTGTTAAAAAATATATTTATTGGCACCAGTTCAATGTGTTAATCTTGAGCAGTATTGCAGGCTAATATGTAAACTTTATCAATATTTAAAGTTAGCAGTACTAGAGCTAAAGGCACATCTATTAAAATAATAGAGATGATTGAGATGATTACACTGGAGCCATTGCCCATAGTGGAGGACAAGGAATTTCTTTGACTGATTCACCACTTAGAAGAGGCACCAAAGTATCTGTCACACCCTGCCTGTGCCGCCCTCATGTGGACCACGCCTACCTCATTAACCCCGTGTGGAATCCTTCCATTTACCTGTTGTGTTGCATTTCCTGCTTGTAGTCCTGTGTATATTAGTCTGCGTTCAAGTCTGTTTCCCCAGGTCTGTCATTAACGTTACATGTTTCCCCCGAATAAACCGTTCTCTAGTATTCACGGCTCCCTTCATCTGCTTCCCTGTAAACCGATCGTGACAGTACCAGCCTGCAACATGTATATAATTCATTATTAAATCTGGTCATTATATTGATCTATTATATTTATTTTCTGCAAAATAAAAAATGATGCAATTTCATACCACAAGTTGCCCCCCATGAGATTGGTGTATTTCATATTTTTTCTGTACAGTTCAGTAGGGGCCTTCTGACAATTTTACACTGGTACGTTCTTCCTGTTTAATAATATCAATTAAAATTAATGCCTTTTCTGACACATTAAGAATGTGTAATTAAGTTCACAAAGTAATATTTGTAAAAAAAATTTAATCAAGTTAAAAAAAAGGTTTTAATTAAGGTCAGCAAAATAACCGAATAATCAGTTCATGCAATCTAATCCTGCTAGACATTAAAAATTTCTGATGCATGGAATCGGTCTCTGCAATAATAGTCACCTTCAATGAGTATATTGTAAAATATATTGCTATTAAATTCCTTCAAATGTAAAGGAGGCCAAGGAATGACAGTTTATCATCTTGATATTTGTATGCAAAACTACAGCGTCTAAAATTAGTGCTGTTTTGTATGCTACTAAAAATATTCATGTTTCCAAAATCATTATTCTTATCTTAGACATTTTTGGGTCAAATTGTTTGCAAGAAAGTTTTCAGTTTCAAACTGCTGTTTTTTAAGTATATCACCCCTAATAAATGAATATATTCTCTTTTAATTAGAGATTATAGTAGAACTCAAAATCTGTTGAATATCAAATTAAGGTTTTAAAGGACTCTTGTCCTTATCAAGCAAAAATGTGCTTTTCACAAAAACATTCAGAAATGAATTACTATATATAGTCTTATTTGTCACACCCTGCCTGCTCCGCTTGTTTGATTGTTTTGTTTCCTTCTGGGCATGGCCCTAAACGTGCCACGCCTGGTGTTTGCCAGTCGTCCCAGTCATTCCTGCCCTCGTGTTAATCACGCACAGCTGCCTTGTGTTTGCTCCACTTGTTACTTATATATTTACGTACTCCTAGGCCTAGGTTCCCCAGTTAATTGTTGCTTGTTCTTGTCTCTTGTTGCCTGTTTTTGCCTGTCCCCTGTGAGGGGTTGCCTACAAAACAGCCTGCATCTGGGTCACGTTTCCTTAAACTAGGCGTGACATTATCAAATTACAGGTGTAAGATATTTATTTCATTTGTGTACTCTGTGCAGTGATGCATCCCTTTGTACATTTTATTTTATTGTATTGAATTGAATTTCAGTGAATGTAATGTATTATTTTCAGCAGTGTGATCATGGGCCGACATGTTTTCTTCATTCTAATAGAAATGAAATTTAATTCATAAATGATACCGTGCTTGTGGAGATGTCCATGGTTAGCAGTTCTATCTGCATACAATACGCGCATGCAACCTGTCTGTAAAATATCTACACACATTTTCGTAAATTCCTTTTAAGTTTTAAACAAGTTTCAGAGTTTTATTGTCATGTTGTATAGTGAAATTCATGTATGCTACATTTTTACTGTGGGAACAGATTCAAGACATTAAGAACAATGATAACCATATAAAAATATTCAGCACGTACATGTAGGAAATGCACATTAGATGTAGAATATGGCAATAACATTTCACAGGAAAAATCTTAAAACACAACTAAATATGGATGTCCTTTGCATTGTTTTGACACTTTATAGAGACATTCAGCACCATCATAAATTATCCAGCATATACACCAGATAAATGTATATGTATAGCTACATTACACCTATGTTCCAGGAGAGAAACAAGTGGGAATTTGCCTGTAATGTTATTTTTCGTCAAGATGGGTCAGGGTTGTTAGATAAATTAAATTTAATATTGCAGAGATGCTTGGAAGAGAGATGAGGAAAAAGTAGCAGACCACTGATTTAGTTTTTACTTTATTGGATTGATTTAAAGCCTCTGGCTTACATTATGATAACACACATTACAGTCTCAGATATATTACTGTCAAGAAATTTTTTAATGTCTAAAATACGATGGCAGGTATTCCAGGCAATTAATCATATTCATGTATATAACATTAGTGCTGATTTCTATGCTAATTTTAGTCATGAAATGTTCAGTATCTGTGCTCCACTGCACACTGGCTTTATATTTTGATGTTTAAATGCCAGCAGTGGGAGGAAAGTGCATTTCATCAGCTAGCTATGCCCAAAAAGCCAGGTTGCTGCTCTAAATGCTGTTTTCCAGGTGGACGTGAACCCCTTTGGTAATAAACAATTAATAAAGAAATTCAGGCTGTCCTGGGGTGAAATAATAGGTCTCCTTTGTCTGCTGCAGGATGAACTGGAAAAACGTTCCACTGGATTTTTTCCCTGAGTCCCCCTGTGCAGCTTCTGACACACCTGAATACTATCTGCAGCTCTCAAAAATATAATTGAAATGTGTAAGAATTATAATAAAATACATGCAGCCATGGAATGAAGTGATAAGCCATTAATCAGTTTATTTTCCATAACATCTTATCACCTGCAGGGGAGCAGTGAATCTGGAGTCAGTCCCAGGAAGTGCAGGGAACATCTAGATGAGATGCCATAAAATGGCACATAATCACACATTATACACAGCATGTGCATAATCACACAGTATGCATATAATCACACAGTACACACACAGCATGTACATAATCACACATTATACACACCATGTACATAATCACACAGTATGAACATAAGCACACAGTACACACACAGCATGTACATAATCACACAGTATGAACATAAGCACACAGTACACACACAGCATGTACATAATCACACATTATGAACATAATCACACAGTACACACACAGCATGTACATAATCACACATTATACACACCATGTACATAATCACACAGTATGACCATAAGCACACAGTACACACACAGCATGTACATAATCACACAGTACACACACAGCATGTACATAATCACACATTATACACACCATGTACATAATCACACAGTATGTACACAGCATGTATATAATTACGCAGTATGCACATAATCACACAGTGTATACAGTGTGTGATCATTCTCATGGTCACCAGCCATACCACCAGCAGCTTTTTCCATATGAGCAAGTTATCCATATGAAGCTAAGCAGGTTTGGGTCTCGGCAGAACTTGGATGAGAGGCCAACTATGAAAGCTGGGTTGCTGTTGGAAGAGGTGTTAGTGTAGCCAACAGGTTAGCCTGTCCTGTGGTCTGTGTGGATCCCGATGCCCCAGTTCAGTCATAGGGACATACTGCTGGAAAAATGGTGCCATCCTTTGGATGTGATACAAAACTGACTGACTCTCTGAGGTCATGAAAGATCCCTGGGTATCTTTTGCAAGAATTGGGGTGATACCCAGAGGTTCTGACTAAATTGACCACTGTGGCCCTAATCATCTCTTATATCAAATTGGTAAATTCTCTCCTGCCCCTTCACCAGCTTAGCCACTGTGTGCTGAGCGTACTGGTGCAGGATGTCACATCATCCGGGGGGGGCCAAACAGTGGGGGTGGCTGGAGTGGCTCCCCATTGGTTCTGAAAAGTGCTCTGGGTCTCTTGAAAAGCGCTATATCCTCCTGAGACCCAAGGAAAAAAGTGTCCCTCAATTTTAGGTTATTTGTCTTTGGAGGAAATAAGACATCTTACAATTTAGATTTTTTCAAATTTATTTTTATTTTTAATTTCACAGCATGTCCTCTTTAGTGCACAACAGGAATAAATACGTTTCCTAACATCAGTGAAAAGATAGATGCAAAAATAAAATGTCCACTACAATGGACATAAATGAATGGGTGGGGTCTCAGGTGGATATAAATGTAACATTCATTCATACAGCATAATAGAGTCACCGGCATAACAAACAACAATCATTATAAGTGCAGGAAACCCACACAAATATGGAAAGACCACATAAAGTAGATACACACAAAGCTGAGAGGTGTGAGGCCAGACTGCTTCACCAGCATGCTCCTCTATTATACTTTTAAATACAATGTTAATATAATAATAGATTTTAATATGCACATGTTTCATATGTCATTACACTCACGGAGCACGTTATTAAGAACATCTGCACACATGCTTCTTCATTTAACCATCTGATCAAGCAATCATGTGGCAGCTGTGCAGTGAATAATTTTATGCAAGTACAGGTCAGGGAGCTTAATGTCAGGACTGGACTAGCAGCAAAAAGTAGCCTGGGAATTTGCTGCTGACTGGGGGGGTGTCCCCTTGGTACATTTTGCTGACTGGGGGGTGTCCCCTTGGAACATTTTGCTGACTGGCCCACCGGGAAATTTCCCAAACGTTTGTGCCTAGTTTATGTTAACAAACAGCAGAATGGGGAAAAATGTCATCTTAGTCATTTTGACCGTGGCACGATTGTTGGTACCACACAAGTTGGTTTGAATATTTCTGTAACTGCTGATCTACTGGGATTTTCACGAACACCAGTCTCTAGAGTTAACTTAGAATGGTGCAGAAAACAAAAAACATTCAGTGAGTGGCAGTTCTGGAAACAGAAACACATTGTAGATGACAGAGGTTAGAGGAGAATGACCAGACTGGTTCATGCTGACAGAAAGCCTACGGTAACTTAGAAAGCCACTCTGCACAGCCGTGGTGAGCAGAAAAGCATCTGAGAATGCATAGCATGTCGAACCTTGAAGCAGATGGGCTACAGTAGTAGAAGACCATGTCGGGTTCCACTCCCATCAGCAAGAAAAACCAAAATACTGGACAGTTGCAGACTGGAAAAACATAGCCCGCTCAGATGAATCTCAATTTCTGCTGAGGCATACAGATGGTAGGGTCAGAATTTGGCGTCAACAGCATGAATCCATGGACCCAACCTGCCTTGTGTCAACAGTCCAGGTGGCGGTGGAGTGATGTGGGGGATGTTATCTTGGCACGCTTTGGGTCTGTTAATACCAGTTGATTATCGATTGAATGCCACAGCCTATCTGAGTATTGTTGCTGATCATATGCACCCCTTCATGGCCACAATTTACCCACTGTCTATTGCAGGGGTGTCAAACTGCAGTCCTGGGGGGCCGGAGCCCTGTGTAGCTTAATTCTTTCCTTGTTCCACCACAAATGATTCAGCTCAAGAGCTGTGTGGTCATTAGCACAAGGAGTTGAATCAGGTGTGTTAAATGAGGGGAAACCCAAAAATGTGCAGGGCTCTGGCCCCCCAGGACTGGAGTTTCACACCTGTGGTCTATTGGCTACTTCCAGCTTGATAATGTCACAAACGCAAAAGTTATCCTAAACCAGTTTCATGATGGCTTTCAGTGGCCTTCCTAGTCCATCCATCCATTTTCTGACACTGCTCAATCCCAACTGGTGTCATGGGGGGGGACCAGAGCCTACCCTGGGAATAATGAGTACAGGTGGGAGCCAACCCCAGGCAGTCACCTACACACACACACACACACACACACACACACAGGGCCAATTTAGACTCACCAATCAGCCTGTCCTGCATGCTTTTGGACTGTGGGAGGAAACCAGAGCCCCCGGCAGAAACCCACGTGAACACAGCGAGGGCATGTGGACTCCACACAGAAAGGACCCGGGACCAAACCCAGGACCTTCTTGCTGTGAGGCAGTAGCAGCGCTAACCACTGCGCCACTGCACCACTGCACCACCCACCTTCCCAGTCACTGGATCTAAATCCAACAGAATTCCTTTGTGACGTGGTAGAACGGGACATTGGCAGCATGTATTTGCAGTTGACAAATCTGCAGAAATTATGTGACACAGTGGTACCTCGGAACATGAACTTAATTTGTTCCAGAAGGCTGGTCGAGTTGCAAATGGGTCAAGTTCCAAGTCGAATTTCCCCATAAGAAATAATGTAAATGAATTTAATCCATTCCAGACCCCCAAATGATTGCCTATTTAAACTAATCTACCTACGTAATGATAAAAAAGCATTAAAAATCAACATACATGATAAAGCACACATAACAAAATGATAAACATGAACTAATTGACAATCCCTTGCCCCGAAGCGAGAGCAGACACACGTGTACCACCTTCAACTCTCGCTATAATTTCCTTTTTAAGTTCTACAGTTATTCTCACGACTTTCCCCTTTGGTTTGCTGTTTTCACTGCTCACTCTCTTAGGGGCCATGATTACTGGATCACGTAAAGTACTGTAGATAAAGCACAAAAAAATTCACACCAAACACAGGAACACAGCTTTCACACGTCAAACTTGGTCAAGGGGAACCGTGAGACTCACAGCAATTCATAGGCATCAGCATCCCCGTAGGTCTGGCTGCCTTTGTGTCAGACCATCAAAGACGCGTCTCGATCCATACAGGTTTTAGCAGGTCTGTTTTGCTTTGTCGTGTTCCGAGTTTTCGGTCGAGTTGCGGTTAGATTTTTCTCGACCGACCCATTCAAGGTCCGTATTGGTAGAGTTGAAAGTGTCTGCAAGTTTTAGCATAAATGGCCGAGTTCCAAGATTTAGATCAAGGTGCAAGTAAAAAAAAATTTAACAGACCTGTTCAATGTCTGAGTTGGTCAAGTTAACAACTGTTTTAAGAGCAAAGGGGAGGCCCTATGCAGTATTAGTATAGAGGTCCGAGTAGGCCCTATGCAGTATTAGTATAGAGGTCCGAGTAACATGCTCAGTGAGTGTATATTATCATTAATATTTTTTCGGTAATAAAAATTGAAAAAATGTAAATTTGTAGCAATATACATTACTTATTATATGTATATCACACAGTATTTTCCACTGGTCTGGGCTTGAACAATTAACATGACCTTAAAATGCCTCATATTCAGATGAAACCTGCTTCATAATATTATTTGTTCCACAAGCATCCCATCCCAGGGTGTAGCCTGGGATAGGCTCCAGCACCCCCCCACCCCACAAAATCCTGCATCCCACCCCTGTGTCCCTGCCCAGAATAAGCAGTTAGACGATGGATGGATGGATTTGTTCCACAAGCTTAAATATTCCTGTAGCCATGGGAAATGGCACTTTTTTAAATTTTAGCTGTGGAAATGCTTTTAACCTCCTGACAAGACGGATTTTCTTATTAGGAGCACAAAGGAAAGTATTAGCATAAGGATTTTATAGTGTATTAAGAAAACATCCGCATGTCTCCCTCTGTGACCCCTACTAAGTACTTTCAATCAGATGATACTTAAATGACTGTGACCCTCAGCAGAGGACTTAAATTAGTTTTCGCTTAGCTGATAACTTAGATTTCCTTGTCTGGTGCTTCTTGCACAAAGTGATCCCCAGAGAGGGAATGACCAAGACCATTAAAGCAGTTCAGTGACCCACATCTCTTCTGAGGGAGAAGCACTTTGAAGTTTGTGGCCTGGAGTTTTATATCTCCCAGACCGTCCTGAGTCTGATAGTGCTGACTCTAGGTGCTGGCTGCACTCTGAACTGAATGCTGCTTGATGTGATTAGCTGTGCTGTTTAGGGGAGCCCTTTTCCGCCCATACATTAGTTAGTCATTATCAATTATCGGGCGCTAAATAAGTACCTTCGGAACGCCTCCAAGCAGGTAGTCTGTGAGGAGAATTTTTTTATTGGATGCAAGAGAATCTCTCTATGTCCTAGATAGTACAGAAAAGCTATAAGTATGATGAAAAGTAATTACTTCATCTTTTAAGCGTTCAGAAAACTGGACATGTAACAAAACTATTTTTTTGCATTCATTATGCACTTAGAAATACATGTTACAATCTAAAATGCATGCAAATAATTACATAATTATATAAGAACTGCTGTAAATAGCACAATTATATATAGAAATGTATCAGCATATACACATATATTACCATTAGCCTAGATTTAAGTGACTGGTCACACAAAAAATAATTGTTTTAATTAAATGAGTAAAAAATTGATTCAAAGTTAGTACTGTGTCCTCGCAAACCTAAGACACAGTGCATGTACATGTGCTCGACCAGGAGAGTGTGACAGACTATCCCAATGCACTTCAAATGACAGACAATGAATGCATTGCATTTTGGCAGGTGGACAGTGAAATGCTGATCTTTCTGTGTCAGCTCTGCTTTGAACCACTGTGCTGGACCATACAGCCCTGCAGAGAGTGGTAGGTTCAGTTGAATGCATCTGTAAGGCTGATCTGCTCTCCCTGCAGGACGTTTAACTCAGGAGTTGAGATAATGCTATAAAGGATATGAGGATTAGAGTAGAGTAACAAATCCAGTTGGTCCATGGAAGCTTTTACTGAGCATATTTGCAGCTTCTCTGTGGACATTCACACTCGGATCTTAAAATCAGCGGCAGACACTAACTAACACACGTCAATCTTCAAGCAAATGCACAACAGCAGCATAAAGATTCTTCAGAATAGGTTATAAGTTACAGGTGTTTTGCATTCCTACCTTTTTCTACTATAGAATTTATTACTCTAAGGTAATTCTCACATTTGATACAATTCATTGAACCAGAAAAGAACCAGATTTACAAAATGAAAGTCTTCAGCTGGGCCAACATGATGTCACATTTCAGACAGACAGCATGGTGACATCATGACTTCAGCAGGTTTGTTTGTGGGCTAACATTGTGTAGGACTATTCAAACTCCTCGACTTTATGTTCTCCCTCCAAAAGAAACGGCGCCCAGGAAAACGTCCACTTCTGGCCTCGACTAGAGAAATATGACCGTACTTTTAGGCCGTTTGCATAATAAAATCTCACTCACAACCAAAGCCAAAGTACTTAAGAAACACTTGCTCTGTGAGCCCCAGCTGTGTAACTGTGTAAGAATCTAGCCTATCTGTGACTGCGGATATTTTATTGGATTATTTAAAATATATGCTTAGGAAAACAATTACTCAGAGAATTAAAGGCAGCTGATTCACTGTTTTATATTCCACAAAAGTGACCTTGATTGACCTGGATTGAGATATGACTTAAATTTAGGAAGACTCTAATTTTTGAGTGAGTACTGTGGTTAATGATGGAGAAAAGCTTTTAGAGGTTATGCAGTGTAAATACACCTTGGTTTAATAAGGTTTAAGACTGGTTAGCTGTGCAGTGGTGCCTACACACATCGTTAATTTATTTTCCTCTTATACAGCAATGGAAATTAGTAACAGTACTAAGGTCACACCCACAAAGCTATACTCAGTCTAATTTCAGCTCATTACACGTTGGCACGGTGACATGTAAATCACACTGTGCCAGATTAAATATATTACTCAACTCGAGAAATAACGTATAAGAATAATGGGTATGACTGTGACCTCAAATCTCCAGGGACGAGTTCAGTTCCTGGCCTGACTGTATGCGCATACAGTTAGGTGAATTAGTGTCTCTAAATTACTCGGTGTGACTTTTGCTGCGTGATGACCCCCTTATCCTGTTCATGGTGCGTCCCAGGGCCAGTCAGTTCTATAGGTGACATAGGCGGCCGCCAGCATCTGAGGGGGGTACCGACTTGCCAACCAGTTTCACTCTACCTTAGTAGGAGGCGCCGTCAGTGATACTCGCCTAGGGCGTCCCATCGGCTAGGACCGCTACCGGTGTCTCGTGGCGTCTGCTACCTGGGATAGGTTCCAGGCTCACCCAGACCACATACTGGATAAGCGGCTATAAAAACTGGATGGATGGAAGGACGAAAGAATAACGGAAACAATCTTTTTCCAAAAATAAATTTTTCATTCAATTTTGTATTGGATAGTGATAGGAGGCTTTTTATTTCAGCAAGTCAGTGTGGTTAATAAAACATCCAGTCCATTCATCTCATTTAAATAATAGAGCAAAGATTAACTGCATTTCTGGACATTGGTATAGACAGATTGTTACAAGACTTCCATAAGTGACAAATACAAAGTTTTTTATGTTCTCAAGGGCTAGATGTCACCCTTTTCTATTCATTTAAAGAAAATTATACTGTATCGCATATTATATTGTAAATATTGTATATTTTCTTTTAGTTCCTTTGCAATTTTACAGTTTTGTTCAATCTAACAGCAGTAAATTGGACAGACGTGAAATCTGTGAGCTATTATCATTCATATGTAACAATTCAGGCCCAACCCTCACTCAAGATTTCACACCCTACACTGTGTGGAGAGAGTCCAAGGTCAAATGTCAAAATGGTTACATTCGTACATAGAGAAATTCAAACTTAACCTGCGATTGTGCTTTATCATCCTGAGGCATAATGTATCTGTCCGCTTGAATGGGAAATGTCAGGTCTAGGAAAGGCATTTACTATCTTATATAAAAATTACAGATTTGGCCTTGGTTTAAATTAATGGTACACGGTATATTATCGAACCATTCGGTATACCCTTAACGGTTCAATACACGCATCTGAACCGAGGTATTATGATATGCCTGTCTTTTTCCTATACATACTGGCGTGAAAATAACCCAGTGTTTATTTTCTAAAAAATTAGGGTCATCTTATTTCCGAGGGCTAGAATTTAAATGTTATATTATACAACAGCAGACGACGTAAATTTTCCACCTCCTAGCTAAAGGTTGCCGCATACTTCAAACATAACTGACGTCGTTTCAGCAAAACGACGCTTTATAAGCAGTGATCCCACAGACTGCGGACAATTAGCTGACATAATGTGACGCTGTGCGGCTAATCAGCGGCTGGCATGCTTTAAACTGCACCGTGTTTATCTTTAAACGGTGTAAATAAATGTGAACGAGTGCATTTGTTAACATAACATAACAGTGTAATGTTTGCTGTGAAATGTGTTTCATTTGCATGTAACCATTCCATGTAAATTCCTTTATTAAAATGACTCAACCACTCACCACAAGTTTTATTTTCCCTCTTTATGTGGGGCTGCTACAATAAAAACTTTCTGTGCTCTCCTGGGTTTTGGAGTTTGTAATATCGATTATCTACAATTACTGTGTTGTGATGGCCTGTGGCTTATTTTTAACAGCAATATGCTTAACTTCGTATATATTCTTGTCAAATAAATCTTTTCTTTGTAACGATAACTTTTGGAATACCAGATCTTTTCTTCAAAAAATTCATACTGCCTCTACAGGTACTGTACATATATACGCTGTAAATTTAACTAAGAATAGGCAAAGTACCTATAGGTCATCAAATCTGAACACTTTTAATTTCAGTGTTTTTCTCCTGCTTGATTTCACATAGCACAGACCTAGTTAGTCAGGCTGCCATTTTTTGAGAGTTGATATATGGAAAAATTAAGAGTTCATTGTTTAATTAAAGGGTCATGTTTTTGCTTCTTAAAGATACTGAAACCGTCCTGTTATCATGGTCCAATAACTGACACATACTGAACCGTGGGAAAACTGTACCATCACACCCCGAGTTTAAAGAGACGCGTGTATGCACACACACACACACACACACACACACACACAGAACACCACAGCTTTGCCAGAAAATCTACTTAAATATCAAATTAATCAGCCATAATGTTTTTACTTTATTTTTTAGATATCCCTGTGTAAAAAAACCTATTTAAACTGCAGACCTTTAGGTTAACTACTTTCCTCTGTACCTTTGGTCACAATTGTCAGAATAACACCATGGTAAAATAGTATATTATACAGATTTATGTGAGCATAGCTCTAGCATTTAATAGCCAAGATAACTGCCAAGGTAAGACTGTTCAGTTTATTAAATATTGAACTGCACAAACATTCTGGCTATCAAAAACATTCCGAGAAGGATTTCATAATTTACAGATTTATGAGATTGCATATATACATTTATGGCCAAGAGAATACAAAAATTCAATCAATTAATAGGAGGTTCATGAATGAAACAGTTTAATAGCATCAAAACATTTTATCACCCACTGTGCAAATAGCAGTGTTATTTTTTTAATTCCACATTTTGGTTTCAAAATGGCTTTGCACATTAAATACAAAAATCTATAAACAAGGAACTGCCGTTTCCAGCTGAAAAAGGTGAACATCATATAACTCATATAACGAATTTAGCCAGCTATACTTGTAAAATGAATTATTACAGCATGACTGTAATACAAATAGCCCAGAAGCACAAAGGACCAAATCCAGTTCAATTTTAATCATTTTTGTTAAGGAAACATCAGATTACACTTTTCAATAAAGCTCGGATCAAGATCAACACATTGTAAATTGTGAGGTTTCCCAATGTTACCTAATGACAGCATTAATCAAGACAGTAAGCCATTATGAGCATCTGTTCAGGTTCCACATAAATGACCCACATTCACACTGACATTCCTTGCTCAACAGCAGGAATGAAGTTCTGAAATGTTTGCGCTTGGAAATAAGGGAAACAACACTAGAACAAATGTTTTCCTTTACGTACAAATTCCATTTTCCAGAAATAGATAATAAATCTAGATGTAATCAAGCTCTTGGTCAATCCTTGTGTGGCACTTCTCATTTTTTTTGGTGAAATTTGCTTGCCCAAGAATGTGATACAGTGATATCATATGACAGTATGACCCTGACAGGTTTCACCAATTTTGCATTTAGAGGCTATATGTTCTTGACGATCGAGAGAGTCCGAGCTGCGATTTTTGGCTGACTGTGAAGCCCCAGGATCTTGGTATCCCAGTCGTGCAGCAGATGAAAACAAATGTAGTAGGAAACACTGTATTGGGTATAGGAATCTGACCTCCCCACGGCCTGAAAGGCTTAGCGGTACGGGAGTTAAATAACATGACGTTTGTGCCTCAGCGTCGAAGCCAGAGAGGGCGCCATCACTGGGAATCCAGGCCCCCCTCCGTGGTGCTGCCTTGCTGCTGTTGTCGGGAACCTGGCTGACCCCCTCTGCTGAAGGAGCTACTCTGAGAACAGAATGGTGAAGGCCATGATGACACAGCAGACTGCCACATAGGGGCTCTTCCGCTCACCTGTAACACAGGACAGGCGACAGCTGTGAGAGGGCGGGCTACTGGACCCCCCCCATCACAACACGGACACAGAGAGAACCAAACAGGTCCAGCAAAGTGCCACCTGGATCTGAAAACCTACAGCCACTAGCTTATCGCCCAAAAGAATGAAACCATTCACTGAAGAAATGGAGGAAAAATACCTACTATTACTTTAAGAAGATTAAGTTCATAAGAAAATATTTGGTAACGCTTTACATTAACTGCACCTTCATAATGCTTTTATATTGCATTCATAAAAGGTTCAGTACACCTTCATAATGTATTCATTAAGTATTCATAAAACATTCATAAACATCATGTATGTATACTTTAACAT
>JAOYFF010000116.1:28088102-28104732 GCA_025773925.1 Cryptomyrus ogoouensis
CAAGATTTTGTTTCAACCAACCAGTTGAGCTGGTTGGTTGAAACAAAATCTTGGTCTGGACTTTTACTCTCTGAACCTGAATTACCCAGCTCTGTGCACAGTACTGTAGTTTGTATAGTAAATAAAGCTTTTGGACACTTAGCAGTAGTTGTACTTTTCTGCTTTGTGGCTGTAGCTGGTACCAGCTGGTGAATTGCTCATGTGGGTAATTTGCCCATGCTGGTGAATTGCCCATGCCGGTGAATGCCCATCCTGGTGAATACCCATACCCATCGCATCACTTCTCTGGTGCTGTGTAAGGCTGTCATTTGTGACGCCAGTTTAAGACAGCGTGATGGGAGGCACATTCAATGAGCACATTTGACAGGCCAGCTTCAGCTGTCCCGATGTGATGGACGACTGTGGGGCTGAAGGCTCCTTCTCCTCCCAGTGACTATGAAGCCACCTGTGAAGTCCAGATACTGTCCATGCTTGGGTGGGAATAAGATGTACAGTACCAGTCCAAAGTTTGGACACGCCAAGCCAGCTACAGGGTGGAGTGATAGTACCGCATCACATCACCTGGTCACCTGACTGGTACAAATGGTTTTGGAGGAGTTTGACCAGAGAATGAAGGAATAGTGGCCAATGAATGCTCAGCATTTATGTAGGATCTCCTTCAGGACAGCTGGAAAAGGCTCCCAGGGGATCTTTTGATAATTTGGGCTTACATATACAGTACGATATTTTATAGTTTTTATGTCTTCAAAATAATTCTGAAATGTAGAGAATTGGGTAGGTGTGCTGTGGCACTATTTGGGAGATCTTGTGCTGCAGAATTGCTGTCGCTTCCTGTGTCTGCCTGTTCCTGACCTGTGAAGCTCAGGAGATGCATCAAGCACAGCTGATGCTGCAAACGTGACTAACAGTTACTCTTCCACTCATGTCCAAGTCCTTGCATCTGTTTTAGAGTATGTTACAGTGTCTTTCTACTATTTACAGTGTCCCTCAGGTGGACCAACAAAACAGCTTTCAGTCTGCCCAGTACAATGACAATATTAACTGACTGCATTTTTTGACAGATTCTTATGATTTGGATTAAATTTGTTGATCTATCCTGGTGAAAGATATAAGGCCCGGAAGTGAACTCGGTGTCTTTGTGCGCAGTGTCTGAAGAGGATGTGACCCGGGAGGCCCAGGAGCTGGAGATGCAGAGGGAGAAATATGTGCAGGACCTCCACCTGGCCTTGGTTGGAGGTGACCAGAAAGGGGACTACAGCTTCCACCTGTCCGCCAGCCACGCTCAGGGTGGGGCTGTCCACCTGTCCTACGAGAAAGTGCTGAAAGACTTCTCGGTAAGTAACCTCTGTGTGCTTGTGCTTGATGTGTGGATTGGCGGGGTGGGGGGGGGCGGCAGGCGTTGACTGATGGATTGCAGAATAGCCCCGCAACACCCTTGTTACCATTAATGGAAAGATTGTGCCCTTGAATAGACAAAGGCTGCTTAGCTTTTCATGAAAGTCAATGCAAAGAGTGTTGCAACAATCATGGAAGAAAACCGCATTGCCAAAGCCAATATTACTGCTCATTTCCCATCATTCCCCTGCTACCCTGATTTTAATTGGCTCAGGAGGCTGATTGGTGATACTAAGCCCCAAGGCTGCAAACATGCCTTGCTTCCTTGCCTCCAGTCTCTTGGCCATATTTCATTGATAATTTGGCTGCCAGCTCAGTCTGAAGGGTCTTTAAAGCTTACTGTAACTGCATTTGACTCACGGAAGTTCTATGACACTTTTATGTTGCCTTTTATCTGTATGCGTCCCTGTGGATGGCTGCCTGTTCTCAGAATGGCTTCATCCCAGATCTGGTTATTTCATTTAGACTATACTGTGGTATGCCATTCCTAGGTCACTTGTGCATTTGTGTTTTTTTTCTCTCTCTTTAGTTAAACTTATAATCCTGATTATTTTTTTCTTTTTTCTGCAACAGACATCTTATTTGTTGTAACAGTGCACTCTAGGGGGTTGGTTAAGCTATGTATTAACCTTACTTTAACTTTTAACTTACTTCAACTCCATTTGACGCATGCTGTTCTTAATGTATGCAGTATAATCTGAGAAGCTCTAAGCTCTTCCCATTCTAAAGGTCTGGATTGTCTCTCAGCACAGGTGCCCTGGGCTGCAGGGCCTGCAGAGCACACGCTCAGCCCTTTCTGCTGCCTTTCAGAACCTGCCTAATCTGGCTGATTTTTATGGGGTCCTGTATGGACGCCTGGTGAATACCTTTCTTGAGACCTTGGGAAGCCTTTGGCTTTTGCGCAGCGTACTGACATGGAATATTTATTTATTTCCAGTGTGTGTTATGCACAAAAAAGTTTTTTTTGAACAGATGAATGAAATAATGCATTAAATTGCACCAAATTACTTCAGAGTGAATGTCCTCTATTAAAATAAACTCCGATACACAATATGCGTATGTATGTATTTATGTATTAAATAAGGTATAACTGCATTGATCCCCCGGGGGAACTGTTCATTATCCATCAGCATTTCATAGGTATTTGATGAAACCCCAGTCCCCCCCCCTCCTTGACATGAAGGACAGAATGTTAGACACACCATCAAGGCTGTGATGCTTTGGTTCATAAGAGATAAGTGCAGGTGATCATGGATTATAGAAATATGAAGGAGGTGATGATATGCTTTAGGCTCCGGCCTCACCTGCCAGACACTGCCCCTGTGTTAGCGCCGGTGGGATGTGTGATTGAATCCTTTACCTGGCCGCCACATGTGCAGGTTGATAAGCTGTGTCTTGGCGTATTAGGGACTAAAAATCCTTGAAAGAGCCTTTTTTCCCCTATTCTGCATTGATCGTAATGGGAACGCGCACCTGTGTCTCTCTTTTAATGGTGCCATTATGAAGCTTAGAGCCCATATTGGTCCCCTAATTCAAATGTAATATTTTTAGTGGCACCCCTTATTGCACACAGCTGAGTGTTTTTTTATGTAATTCAGCTAACATCTCTTATTTTAGGTTTTGAATGCGATTTACATTATATATGATAATGATTTTGGGGCATCATGGTGACTCGTTGTGTGTCACTGTTGCCTCGTGTCTACAGGGTTGAAGGATTTGAATTCCCCCCTTGTTGTGTGTGTGTGTGTGTGTGTGTGAGTTGGCATGTTATCCATGTTGCTGGGCTTTCTCCAGGTGCTCCAGTTTCCCCTTCCAGTCCAGACACATGCCATTGTGTTTTACTCCTTGTGCTGCCAGAGATCACTGTACCTGTATAGGGTAGGTGGATGGGGGATGATTGGGTGGATGGGGGATGACTGGGTTGGTTGGGGATGACTGGGTGGATGGAGCTAATTTGAATTAACATGAGGATGTGCTTTAACTACCTCCACCCTGCCACATTCATGCCTTTAAATACATAAGTTTATTCTGTGATCGCATCTTAATTAAGTTTCCATCTAAGTTTACATTGCTGGTTCCACTCAAAATGTGGTGTGTTTGGATTGCCTGTGTTTGGAATAAAAGAAATGAAAGGTCTTAAACCTTGAAGTCCTGTAAAACCTCGCTGAACTCGCACTAAAGCAATTCAATCATCTTTCAAGTGGGGCTGCAAAGAAGTTGCACACAGTCTTCTTACTAGGTTAATTGTGGGTCATTAAGCTAGCAAGCAAACGAGGTAACTCACTGTGCTTATGACAGGCCTTTTCCTGAATTGTACACTGTTTATATAGCTGCCCAGTAAACGCGTATTATCCTTAATTTGCTGGTGTGGAGATGACAATGGTGAGTTAGGGGTAGCTCTCATTGTGCCTGGGGAGGGAGGAACAGCCAAAAAAAAAAAAACCCAACACGGGCCACCCAGAAAGCCCCCCATGGCCGTCTCCCTGCAGGCCATCTTCACAGCACCTAAGTAAACAAGAGGCTGGCCCCCGGCCCCCCAGCCGCCTGTCACCCCTCACTCTCACCTCCCATAAGCTGCCCGTCTGACCCTATGTAGCCCTTTCCCCTGTTTACACTCTGCTACGAAAAAACACTGATCATGATCTGCAGCTTCCGGGTACAGCGGTCAAGCAGCCATCTCTAATCGGAGCAGCAGAGGTGTCGGCTTTCCTTCCGCGCGTCCCTCCCGAGCGGCTGGGTCACCCTGCAAACTGCAGCGTCCTGGGGGTTGGGGTGACGTGTGGGTTAGAATGCTGTGCTCATCATCGGAAGGCTGCCAGTTCAAATCCCCGGATCAGCAGCTTGATTTCATGGTTGGGCCCTTCAGCAAGGCCCTTAATCCCAGTCGCTTAACCCCAGTTGCTCCAGAGGCTGGCTGACCCTGCTATTCTAATTATACGTCAGTTTGGATGAAGGTGTCTGTTAATTAAATAAATGGCGATGTTGACATCCTGGTCCTCAACACGATGGGGCAGCCTGCTTCTTCCCGCTGACCTCCAGCAAGAGGTTTCACTGCCATGGTTTCCGTCCATTTTCCAGCTGCTTATCCAGCACATCATCATAAAATATCTGGATCTCATTCATCTCAGTCCATACACACACACTAAGGGCAAATTAGAGACACCAGTGTGACTCACTGCAAGTCTGCAGGAGACAGAGGTTCAGCCTAGATAGGAGGCCAGTCACCCGCAGGGCACATGACATGCATGAAGGCTCCCACACAGTCACACACTATGGGCAATTTAGAAACGCCATTTCAAAAGTTGCATGTCTTTGCACTGCAGGAGGAAACTAGGGTATGTGAAAGAAGCCTGTGCAGCATAAGAGAAACCATGCAAACTGCACACTCATGCAGAGACGCACGTTTCCATTAACCTAAGGGTATCAGCCAATATTTGTTAAAAAATCAAGATATCGGCATTAGTCTGATGTGTAATTTTTGGCCAATACTGTCAGCTGATATTTAGACTTCTTCGGTCTAGTTGTCAACACCAGAGTCAATAAAACAGTTATGAAAACAATGGAGATGATTGCATTAGATAATCAGCCATTTTCTCTGGGGGTGGGCGAGGGATTTCCTCAGCTCATTCCCCACCTAAGAGGTCTCGGCCGGTGATATGGCCCCCTGTGTTTATAATTCATTCTTAAATGAGGCCAGCAGATCGATCTTTTGTTTACCACAGAATTAGAAACAAGGTAACATCATTTTGCTAGTCTGTGCCAGCAAGGTCAGCAAGTTCCAGCCCCACTCCCCCACCCTGGCTTGGCAAGTGGCCCCAAGGTTACCAGGTTATCGGCAATATTAAGTAAAAATATATTGGTATATCCTACACAAGGGGAGGGGGGCAGGATTCAAACTGCAAGTCTGGAACTGTGACACATCAATACTATCTAATTAGCCACCAGGCCATGTCATAGGAACCTTACTGTAAAAGAAAAGTGATTTTAGAGTAGTGTTTGGGGTCAACTGTTGTAGAAAATAATACAAGGAGACGAAACTTGGGAATATAAATGACTGGCAGACGCTCCTTGTGACCCCAAGGAGACATAGAACACCTGGAATTGGTAAAGCCATTTAAGGCAGGACTATGACGCCAGTGGTGGCCAAGGCAAGACCACCCTGCTTTTGGATGGGGGTTGAAATGGAGACCACTGGCTCCTGGTGGCCTGGGGATAAATCAGGCATTGTTGGAGAGCAGTATTAATGCTCACGCTGTATGGCTGGCCAGGGAGGCAGGGTCTGCAGGCTGGGGTTTAACCTCACTCGAGTATCTCCTCTCTATTCCTGCCACCTAAAATCAAGACCAGACCTGGGCCTTTTCTGTTATGAATGAAAGCCTATACAAAATGACGATCAGTCACGGCTCTGAAGCTCATATCCTTTGAAAAATGATTCATTCCATTTCATTTGACATACTCGTTAGTAAGTAACTGCTAAGGATGGCTGTGGAGCCGTTAATGTGCTTTGAGCTGTTTTTTCTGTTCTTTTCCAAATGCAGCCATCGGCACTCGTATTTGTTGACCAATAATTAATCCGATGAAAGAAAAACAACAACAACAAATTTATTTTTGTATAGCGCATTATCACAACATGACATTGTCTCAAAGCGCTTTACAGCATCCCCACCCAAAGCCCCCAGTGAGCAAGCCGTAGGCGACAGTGGCAAGGAAAAAAAAAAAAAAACAAAACAAAACAACTGTGTGAGTCGCTGCTCTGGACTTTTTTGGTAACTGAAATTAATGAGCAGTAACATTAAATTCACCACCATTAAGTGCAATGCTAATCATCATAGTAAATGTGGTGTGTTTTAAGCGTGACTGATCATAGCTGAATGGCACACTAATTAAGGAGTTCTCTTGAAGCATTATTAACTCGCTACCAAAGATTTTTAAGTAAAAACTCATGTCAAATATGAATAATGTATGCAAAGTTTTATGTTTACTGATAAAGGCTACACTGTAAACATTATATCCAAATGTTGACATTTATTTATTTGGCAAACACTTTTTCCTAAAGCAACAATGCAAACAATAAGCGCAATAAACAACAAAGAGGAGCACATAGTAAAGGTTTTGCAACGTGTCTGTTTCTAGAATATGGACACAGGTCCAGCTTGTACATTCTTATTGAGATCATTTAAATACAGAGTGTCCTTTAAATGGTGTATAGAGATGTGGGATCTTGGAGTGGTTTTCTTATACAATCACTGGGGGAAAAAAAAGGCTAGAAAATAGTTTACTTTGCAGCCATGATGTTCTTTAATCCACATCAGCAAAGCATCCAAGTCTTCTGTGTAGTTTACGAATCTGATCCCATGCACACAACTGACAGTCATTCAGTGCAGTCGCCGCAGTGAACGGTAAAACGTTACAGAACATTTTCAAGTTTTCTTTCCCCTGCTGGATTCCTGGGGTTTTTTCCCACTTCACACTTTTTCTACTTAAAAGGCAGGACAGTGGGGCTGTTCAATGTGCTGTTTGACATTTCATCATTGCGGGTGCGAATCTGTAGTCTTTATACGCACCTTATTCCTCTTACATAATGCTTTTACTTTGCATGTGCCAAGACCACTTACGTCTTGCATTTTTTATTCATTAATTCATTTTTGTACAAAAGTCTTAGGTGACCATCAGAAACTATGTTTAAAGCTATTTATCTGGGCAGTAAGTGCATATTTGCTGTAACTGATATCTTGTCGGAATGCAAGAACACAGCTTTGGTTCCGAAAACTCTCCTGAAGCCTGTTGAATGCAAATACTGCTGTGACTGTTGGAGAGGTTTCGAAATGGCTAAGCTGACGCACTTTGATATTCTGTGGCAGCTTAAGACTCCCACTTAAAAAGCTGCAGCTGAAGACTGGGCTTCAAAATCAGCACAATGATGAACTATGTTATGTTCTCATAGCAACAATTGCTGAATGCCTAATACATAAATAATATTAATTCACAGGTGTTTCTGCAGTATGACGTTGGATTTTTTACGTCTGCTCTGACATTTTTTTTCCCTTCCCCAGATTAATTTTTTTGTGTTTTTCACTTAAGAAGTTGCATCTTCTCCACAAAGAGCAAACGTGGTTGTCTGATATGTCAGTGGGAGCTTGACTGTGAGGTGGGATGTCTGTTCCTGGAGCTTCCGGCCCCCATATCATCACCCTGCAAACGGCAGCATCTTTTTTTTCCAACATTTTAATATTTTCTACACCAATCGTATTCCTCGGACCTGCTTTAAATATCAGGCAGATTGATTGCAGAGTGACTCAGTAGCTCAGTAGGTAGCATTGTAGCTTTACATCTCCAAGGTTGGGGCTTGACTCTCACGCCTGGCTCGGTGTGTGGAATTTGCGAGGGTGTCCGCCAGGGACTCTGGTTTCCCCTCCACTCCAAGAAAATGTGCTTCAGCAGATTGGTGTCTAATTTGTATCCATGTCCCCCACCCGGATTACCCTGTACTGTACTGAAAAATTAGTCGGTGGGCGACCTCAATATACAGCATGGTATTTATAGCTGCATGATTAAAGAACAAAACGTTTGTGCGACCAGCCAGTTGGGAGGTATAGGATGGTATTAGAGAATAGGCCTACATGTAAATATTTTGATGTTTAGATGAAAACAGTTGGTGCAGGACAGGGACGTTCTTTATGAGTTCTTCTCCTCATGTCCCACGTGTCCATCTGGCAAAGAGGACAATGAAAGTCTCTGAAATACATGTGACTCTCTTTGTCTTACTAGTAGTAATAGATAATATAATTGGTATCTGTGAAAGCAGTATGAAGATATGGTTTTAAAGACGCTATAAAGTTGTGGAGTGGGTTTTGTTCCTCACTGTCTTCTGTATATGCATATGATGAACGTAAAACAGACATAGTTGCAGCCTCACATGCTGCTGCAGCTTTCTCTAATGTTTGTACTCACTTTCTCTAAAAGTGTCCTCTGACACAGACACAGCCCCAAAAAAACAACAAAATGGAAACCTATTGGTTGAGGTAGTCTGCCGCATCCATGCATGTATGCCTGCGCGTGTTGTGCTAAAAACTGAAATGGCTGTATTTATTTTGATCTTCAGGAATGTGGACTACACAAGGGCTTATTCTCTTAGGATATTCCCCACCCCCCCCCCAATGGAACATTTCCTTTTCCAAGTCTCCATTTTCTCCGCTCTTATGTAGGTCTAAACAAGCGTCACTGCTCTCCTCTGGTTGTTGGCTACTGTCTCTTTCAGGAATTGCTGCAGACTCATAAGCATCTTGATCTTTAGCTCCATTTTGGGTTTTGACAAAGATTCAGGTGGGGCCAAGTACAAGTTTGCATATACAGACCTACATAGATAGATTGACTTATAGATAACTGAGTGAATAGAATTTAGAATTTGTATCAATCTGTCTTAAAGGTTGTAAGTGGAACAGTTCTACGCCTTGTGATGTTGTCTTTCAGTTACTAGGGATTTGTAGCTTTAAAGTGTCACAGTAGTCTTGAGGTCAACAGAAAAAGGAGGGAAGTCGTTTCCTGTGTAAATAAACAGCCCTTACCGTAGCAGTTGTTTCAGGAGGCTAATGCAAACAGACCCCGACGACAGCTTCAGCCTGACACTTGGCCCACCTGTTCAAAGACAACGTCACATGGCTTCTAGGAGCCAATCAGGATGGAGTGCTCTCCTAGCCACATCTGCTGGCGCTCAGTTAGTGTCATGCTGAGCGAGTGAGATCGTGTGTGCCACCCTTTTTCCCTCTGTGAGTCTCTGCCATGCCCTCGTCCTAATGAGCGAGTGATGGAGGCCGACTGTCTGGCCTCCTGATGCTCACTGATGCTTGTCAGGTTTTATTGCATGTTTTGCTTACCCAGCTGCCTACTGCATTTATGGACTTGCTCACTCTGCAAACTCTACATCATCCTCATCCCCCAGTCCAGACTTCTTTACAACCTCCACCTCAAAATAGGAAACATTCATGGAATTTAGTTTTACTTAAACAAGAACTAACTTCAAGTCTCTGTCTCCAGTTTCTTTCCTAGATTTTTCTCCGACGTTTTCACATGAAAATCATCTATTTCTTCTCAGACTATTTAAAGGACAAAAGCTTCACGCTTCATTTAAATTATTATAATAAGAATGCAAAAGAGGAGCCTGTGTCAATATTCTACAGACGGACACTTTGCAAACCCTTAACTAATTATGTATCTCTGTTAATGCTCTTTGTTCTTTATTGTTCGTACTAATTGCACTGATCTTTATGTTACTTAGGAAATCGTGTCTGTCAAATAAATAAATGGTTTCAATATAATATTAAAATGTAGCCTTTATCACTAGCCATAAAAGCTTGCATACATTTTTCATATTCAACATCAGCTTTTACTTAAATATTTTTAGTAGCGAGTTAATAATGCTTCAAGAGAACTCCTTAATTCGGGGGCAGCATGATGGCATTCAGCCATGATCAGTCATGCTTAAAACGCGCCACATTTAGCACGATGATCAGCATTGTACTCCAGCATTTCATCATCAGCCACACTGGACGACTGTCAGTTGTGCAGATGGGATAAACTCTTATGAATGCTTTACTGATGTGCATTAAAGAGCAGCATGGCTGCAAAGTGAACTATTTTGTGGTCTTTCTCCTCAGTGATTGTACTTAAATTTAAATTCATAGTTTGTTCAAAAGATGGCCCTGTGTCTGTATTCTACACACAGACACATTGCAAAACCTTTACTCATTGTGTGCTTCTATTAATGCTCTTTGTTTTTCATTGTTCTTATTATTTGCATTGACCTTTATGTTGCTTTAGGAAAAATTGTCTTCCAAATAAAGGAGAAAATTTTAAACTGGATTTGAGGAAGCACTTCTTTACACAGTGTGTAGTTAGAGTGTGGAATAGTCTTCCTGTTAGTGTAGCACAAGCTAAAACCCTGGGTTCCTTTAAATCAGAGCTAGATAAGATTTTAACAACTGAGCTATTAGTTGTGTTCTCCCCAAATGAGCTTGATGGGTTGAATGGCCTCCTCTCGTTTGTAAATTTCTTATGTTCTTATTTTCTTAAAGGTCAAAGTTTGGATATACTGTTAAAGATCTAGCCTTTAAGACTAAACATAAAACTTGCATACATTTTTCGTATTACACATTCCTGTAGTTTTTGCTTCTTTCTGGGAGTTTCACTTACACAAAAATGTTCTGAGCACAGAACGAAAAATGATTGGTTCAGAGAGATAACCGATCAGATTGTTAAGGAGGTGGGTCTAAGCAACTATAGGAAGTAGGACCAAAACATCTCATTGGTTGGTCACACTTCTACTCCTAATTACCAATTAACCATTCATTCCTAATTATTGTGAATTATTAATAATTAGGGATTGATGGTTATGTAAGTATCATATTAATCGCTTTACTCATTTTCTGATTTTGGGCACAAGCCTTCTTTAATTCTGACACATTTACCTTTCATTGTCATGCGGCTGTCCGAAGCGATTAGACTAATTGGCATCTCTAAATTACCCATTGTGTGCTTGTTTGTGTGTCCTGTGATGAGCTGGCATCCTTTAGAGGGTGTTCCCCAACCTTGTGCCCGGTGTCGAGCTGGCATCCTTTAGAGGGTGTTCCCCAACCTTGTGCCCGGTGTCGAGCTGGCATCCTTTAGAGCACGGGTGTCAAACTCCAGTCCTGGGGGGCCGGAGCCCTGCACATTTTTGGGTTTCCCCTCATTTAACACACCTGATTCAACTCCTTGTGCTAATTACCACACAGCTCTTGAGCTGAATCATTTGTTGTGGAACAGGGAAAGAACTAAGCTACACAGGGCTCCGGTCCTCCAGGACTGGAGTTCGACACCCCTGCTTTAGAGGGTGTCCTCCAGCCTTGTGCCCTGTGACGAGCTGGCATCCTTTAGAGGGTGTTCCCCAGCCTTGTGCCCTGTGCTGCCAGGATAGAGTCCAAGCCCCCCCATGCTCCTGACCAGGATAAGCAGCTGGGAGATGGATCAAAGAGTATAATGGGTATCATTATTTTGTATTATTACATATAAGTATAATATCTGTCATATGTTTAATGTCTGCTGTGTTCATGCCGCCGTTACCCGTTACGCACAAGCAATTGTCACATCGCAAGGACCGCGAGAGTCGGCTGTGGTCAAACCATCCATAAGGTGTGCTAAGACACTCTGTCACAGGCAAGAAAACGTAGTAAGAGCTGCAATTTTAACGATCGGTCCTTTTCAAGGTTATGTCGTATATGTAAAAAAATTCAGTGCAAAGCTTAGCACCACTGCTTTTGCATGAGTGCTACATGTGCTGTCCGAGCCAATCATAATCATTTTCATCCTTGCTGTTGGACATACTCATAGTCAGTGTGGTGCGTTTGTGAGAAATTTAACAGAAATGAGTCAGGAGGAGTGTGAAGTAGTGTGCATTCAGCATGCCATTAGGAGCTTCTGGATTTTATGGGCTAATCTCAGAATTCAGTTGATAGAGACTAAGAACTTCTGACTTGCCTTTTCCACTAAAGACAGACTCTGTTGGTAGATAATAGCAAGTTATATTTGGCTGCAGTTTATTTTGGGTAAAATTTCAAATCGTTTTGTGATATTGCAGTATTGCAAAATATTTTTTCCAATATCTCTCAGCCCTATTCTGTGGCAAGCTGCTGCGGATGTTGCGCTGTGGTTTTCTGCGGTTGCGACCTCATTACAAACGGACACAAGGCAGCTGTATATACAGGTCAGGTGGGCACAATATCCTAAAGGCAACTGTCACTGGAAGATAATGACCCAGGTATCGGCCATTACGGCGAGTGTTGCTTATTTCCTTTGTGATGCTGTGATTGGACAGTTTTTTCTGTAATCAATGCCCATGCTATGTAAGAACATGTTTATGATAATCATACAGCTATTTATTAGCCCAGCCATCCATTCCTCAGTTGTATATGTATGTATGTATTGATGCATATTTTTTCTTTAAACAAAAGTTATTTTTTACCTTCTGATTTGTCCTTGTACTTGTGCCTTTATGTTCTATGTGTTTGTGTGGCAGAAGAATACCCCACATGGGAATATTTTTATAACTAGTATTTGTCAATCTCTGTTACTATTTTAAATCCTGGTGAGGTTAGAAACTGGCAGGGAATTTCAATGTCTCCAACTTTCGGCTGGGTTCTGTCCCGACGGACAGGTTGTGCATTGAAATGAATGTATGTCGGAATAGGATCTTTGCATTGACTTTTAGGTCTGAGAATGAGGCTGGGATGGTCACTCTGCCATACTGTGCAGCACTTTCCCAGGGTAGCTATCGTATGGTGCACGGTGTGCACTAACTGGCATGATGTTATCTGGCATACGGCAGCTTGGAAT
This sequence comes from Cryptomyrus ogoouensis, assembly GCA_025773925.1. Classification (NCBI taxonomy): domain Eukaryota; kingdom Metazoa; phylum Chordata; class Actinopteri; order Osteoglossiformes; family Mormyridae; genus Cryptomyrus; species Cryptomyrus ogoouensis. The sequence continues at coordinate 28,100,865 of JAOYFF010000116.1, forward strand.
TTATTTTCGCGTACATTTATGTGTGCGAGTTGCCGTAGTCGGGGATGGTCTGTATAAATGATTCAGAATAACAAGAACTCTGATGTCTCGTGCTCCAGAAGCCACTGGGATTTTCCACGTTGCATCTCTGTCTCTTCAATCTAACTAGACTTTGTGAGCATGTCTTAGAATGGGAGTAAAGGCAGAGTTGTGTTTTTAGGGAGCCAAAGAAAACCAATTACATGGAATTTAAAATGCTATTACACTAATTTATGTGTCTTGTGACATTTTGACTCGTTTTGTTGTAAGTGGGCCGCAGAACTGATCCAGTTCCAGGGGCCCTGCGACGCTAGACGGTGCCACAGAGCCTGAGCGGGGTTTATTTCTGGCAGCTGGAATGGCACTGTGGGGGTGGCTGCTGTGATAAGGCTGATTGTGCACTTTCAGACAAGCACCGCTCAGAATCCTTCCCGGGACACCAAATGTCACCATGTTCCGGATGTCCAGGGAACAAGGGGGCTTGGGTCTGAAAAAGCCCTATTGGTGAATTCTCTGATGCAATTATGAATATTAATGAGATTTCTTGGTTTAATAATAGCAGTATTACGGTACAGGCATATCAGAACTGTATAATATAGGCACTTTTTGTTAGAAATGGTGTCCGATTGAGATTTATGATTCTACAAAAAACAGTCCACCACTCAAAATCAACAGGTCATATCTAAACGTGTTTTTATTTACAGTATTTTATTCCTTTTCCTCCCTCATGGGAGTTAAATTAAAGGATAAAACACTCACATTGGTTTCATTTAGGTTAATTAAAGCATTTATTTGTGACTCTCCATGCCCTGTTGCTGATAAATAATGATGATAATGCGTCACGAGGTCTCTGCCGGAATGTTAAACCGCCCATGAAGCTGCATACTGGAAATTAATTGGACTCGGTTGAAGTCCCAGACCAGAACGGCGATCTCAGGTGACACCCCAGAATTGTTTCAGAGCGCTGCTATGGGGATGGGTCAGGGCAGTGTGCCGGCTGACTTTTTATATCTTACACTGATGTTTTTTTATGGATTCTTCAAACGAAGTCTGTTCTTTTTTGCTTCAACTAAATTTAAATCCTCCCCATCTTCCTGGATGGTTACCAATTATTGTCTTTTCTTGAAGAAGATGATGATTTTATATTTGTCTACTGACCTATTTGGGCACGTAAACAGTAATATATAATAGTTTTAGTGATGTACAGCTCTGTGATTTGCACTTTGTAAGCACATACTTAAAACCCTTCAAGAAACAGATCACTTCTGATTGATTGAATATTAAATCAGTTGGAGATCGAGACCTGACCTGCTATTAAAATATGTTTTTACTGTTAAATTATCAATCAGCCAATGAATCAATCAATCAATCAATCAACAAATCAATCCACAGGGTTTCCAAAATGGTTTACAGATTTTTAAAAGAAGAATAAGAAAGAAAATAAGCAGAGAAATAACAATAAGAAGAAACATTTTTTTTTATAATAATAATAAAAAAAAAAAAGTAAATACAATAATAAAATACCACCAAATATGTGGGCCTTAACCACCCCACATTTTGCATAGGGGACTCTAGCCCCTACTTCACAGGGGACTCTGGAGCCCACCTTGTTGGGGTTTCTAGCGCCTACCTCACGGATGACTCTGGAGCCTACCTCGTTGGGGTCTCTACCCCTACCTCACAGAGGACTCTGGAGCCTACCTCGTTGGGGTCTCTACCCCTACCTCACAGAGGACTCTGGAGCCTACCTCCTTGGGGTCTCTACCCCTACCTCACAGAGGACTCCGGAGCCCGCCTCCTTGGGATCTCTACCCCTACCTCACAGAGGACTCTGGAACCTACCTCCTTGGGGTCTCTACCCCTACCTCACGGAGGACTCTGGAGCCTACCTCGTTGGGGTCTCTACCCCTACCTCACAGAGGACTCTGGAGCCTACCTCCTTGGGGTCTCTACCCCTACCTCACAGAGGACTCCGGAGCCTACCTCCTTGGGGTCTCTGTCCCCTACCACACTGGGTCTCTTCCCTCTACTCACAGGGCACTCTAGCCCCTACCTCACAGGCCATTGTGCTTCTGTTACTAACCCTGTACCTTTGTTACTAAGACACAGTTTTAAGCTTTGCTTCACCTTGACCTGATGCATTCTTGACCTTTAACCTTGGCTAAATAGCTTTGCAAAATGACAGGAGCTTCAACCCTCTCCTCAGGTTGGTTTCTGTGCCCATATCATAGATACCCTAGTGGCAAATGTATGTGGACACCAGCTTGTCTAGCATTGCATTATGAAACTGAGGGTATTAATGAAGTGAAGTTGGTCATTCATTGTTGCTGTAATAGCCTCTACTTTTCTGGCTAAGCTTTCCATTAGATGTTGGAACATTGCTGGATTTGGTGCCGTACAGGCTGGTTATTGATGTTGGGTGATCAGGTCCCTTTCTGTGAGTTTGTGTGGCTGACCGCTTCACAACTGAACTTATTCCCCAATGTTTTGTCCTTCACAATTACTTCACTCGTGTTTCACCAGGACAGCTCTAGCAGGGCAGAAATGTGATGAAATGACTTGTTGGAAAGATGGCGTCCTATAATGGTGCCAAGTGGGAAGTACAACCACCACCCATTCTGCTGATAATGATTGTTGCAGGAGATTGCATGACTGTGTGCGTAATTATACATGCATGTCATCAGTGGGTGTGGATTAAAAGGAAAGTCCTCTGATTAATTGGAGTGTCTGCATACTTTTGGCCATATAGTGAATTGCATGTCTGCCAGTCCATGCCTCCCAAGCCCCTTGAGAAACTCTCTTCCTGTTTTCCCATAGCTGGGTAGGTACAGGAATGTGTCTTGTGTGTTATCAATGGACTCATATTTGTTCAGTGGGCTATTGCTTGCATTGGCACCCAAACTGTCTTACTGCCTATTGTGGTTTGTGATAAGCCTGATAATGACAGGTTGTGTTTTACGTTTGTTTGCTGCTTTCTGTGATGTTTGTTGCCAGTCCACATTAGTGTTTTTCACAGGGCTGTAAATCGTATACCGCGTCTCCGTATCAGATGCCTCCGTGCTATCGCAGCCTGATCCGGTGACCCCTACATAACTGGCCTCGTGCCTCCCTTAGCCCCATCTCCTCCTCCTTTCGGAAATCTTGACGCTCGCTGTGCATTATCGTGTCTGAACCCACGGCCGTGCCTCCGCGTTTCCGCTCTTCTATCACAGACACCTCAGCGAGATGGACTCCCCAGTGGGGGAGGTCAGGGTGGAAATTTCCTGTTGACGTGTAAACTCCTCCCTAACCCTCCTAGCTGTCCTCGTGTCGGGAGATAGATGTTTATTTTCGGCGGATAGATGGAGTGCTTCCTGGACAGTATCATTCCCAGCAACTGCAATAAGCCCAAGCCTGTTTAGGAAAAATGAACAATCAAGTTATTCACCTCACATTCCGTCATTGTTTCCTTTTATTCTTCAACTCTCTTATGCCAAAAGTTGATTAATTCCTAATATGCCGTTTCAGTGCCGCTCCTTACCAGTTAAATCTATTGTTTGTTATGTTTATAATTTCTGCAGTCTTATATTTTTTTAATTTGAATTAGAATTTTCTTTGTATTCTGTTTTTTTCAAAAGTATGAAGTACTTGTAATGACCACAGTGTTCGAAAGGTGCTATATAAATAAACTTTCCTTGCTTTATAAATGTGGCATAAACACACTTTCAGAAGATGCACGTAACTTATTTAAGAAGAGCTATAAATTTTTAGTTAAATTGTCGTAACTCTGACATACATCATATTTAGGTTTATGTATGTGTATATATATATATATATATATATATGTGTATGTGTGTGTGTATGTATATAT
>JAOYFF010000116.1:28104832-28129553 GCA_025773925.1 Cryptomyrus ogoouensis
TGTCCACAGATAAGTTGGATGGTATAGTGTGTGCAACCGATTTAATGAGCCACAAATGAGAAGTAGTGCTTAAACAGTATAAAACTACAACTTTCCCATCTGTTGATAAAAGGCGCAGCCATCTTAGATTCTCAGTATTATCACAATGAACAAGTATTAACTGCAAAACAGAAGTTCTGTTTATTTGAAGTGCTATGAATTACGTTTATATACAGTATATTAAGGTTCTATAAAGGTTGAGTGCAGCACTGATTTGACGGACTTTATTCAGTGTGAGGATCTTTTGCGGGAGAACATTTTCCCAGGCCACAGAGGAATCATGTCTGCATCACCCCATTCTAACAGCATCTGTCGTCCCCTTCCTTTTTCACACCGGCATTTTCCTTATATTAGCAGGAGACCATAACTTTGTGCCTTGGGTTTGTCCTGTGTTCAGACAAGTGTGACATTTGCCCTGATAAAGTGTCTTTCAATCCCCCACCACCATCCCTAGACGACGTGCAGCTCTCTAGACCTGTTGCAAGGAGCTGTGTGATTGGGATTTCCTATATGTTCGGAAATGGGCCTTGATCTCCTGGAGTCAATGACCCAACTTAACAGCTTCTATTTTTGTTTCCATTTATGCTGATTGTCGACTCTGCATTTAACTGGGACGTTCTTTCTTTGCCCTTCTATTTTAAATCCCGGTCATTATGAGCTGACTGAAGAAGCTGCGTGGCCTCGCCTTCAGAGGCGTGACTCAGGGAATGTGTGAACTCCAGGAGGCCTGCCCCGGCTAACCTCACCCGGGCTGAGGCTTCCTGTTTGAAAACCACGTGCCGACCTCCAAAAGCTGGAGGAAGTGGCACGAGGAAGCCGAATGTGTGGAAGCAGTCCCGTTAGTCTGGAATCAGGATCGTTAACGTAGACTGAAGCGATGTACATCGGGGGGGGCTCAGTGCTGGAAGCCTAGCCCTTTGATCATGGGAAAGGCATCCCTGTCCCTCTGGCTTTAATGTTCACATGACCCATGTGGTTACTGCATCCGAGCTGGCGGGTGCTTTCAGCTCAAAACCGAAATAGTAGCAAGCTGAGGATAACTGGCTTATTCATACTAAATTTATTTCCTTCTTCCCTACAAATAGTGATGGATGATCTCCTGCAAACCCCCATTTGTTTTGCTTAGAGAAGTAGTGCGGAGGCTTATCTGTTGCCTCTATAAACTTTGTATGTTTGACACCGGTTTCCTCCCTGTAATAAATATGCACTTAATCGCTTCCTCTAATGAAATAAACGAGGTGAACGTGAATGGAGTACGGCTGTTGTAGCTGCAGTGCCGCTGTCGTGAAATCGTATGTGTAATTGTATTTCTGTCAGCTGCTTTTAGATGTTTGGAACCATAAATAGAGTTGCTGAGCCCATGTAACATTGTAGCCAACAGAGCACAAGCGATGCTGACGGTATCCCAAGTGTATTCTCATGGGAAGTATTTAGTTTGAGAACTTGTGACATACAGTGTAGACTTGTTACTTAAGGCTTCTAATTTGATTGAATAATTAATGGCAGAAGTACTTTTGATGCTGATGCAAAAGCCTCTGAACTCTCTTCAGGCAAATGTAAGCCCCATAAATTGGACTCTGAACATGTTATTTTCCTGGAGCAAATGTAATGGGTGCAGTTTGGCACATGTAATGGTGGGAATGATTTCCGGGTGCGTTAAGCTGCTGTGTGATTGCGTCTGTACCAAGGGTGATGCAAAAGTCAGCTGTTAGCATCAGAGGTACTGACAGGAGTGTTATGTGGCTTCCTGTAGCTTTCTGCAGAACCACATTTGCATTGAGGGACTTGTCGGTAGAATTTCAGCCATGGGAAGAGATGGGCATGTATCAGATGTATGTTTAAAATATTATAGGACATTCTGTCATCTACTTATAGAATCTGCATTTTATTTTTCCAACTGATATAACCGCTATTAAGAATGAACAGAAATGTGTAGCCCACATTGTTGGTTTATATATGCAGTGGTATAAAAATCTTACTCAGAAAACTGACAGCTGTCGCTCCATTAACAAACTTCCACTTTTTCATAGGCTGAGTATAACTGCCAACTCTTACACATTACAACTCTGCAAAGACTTTTGCATGGAGAATAAAATAATTGCAATTTCCTTGCCTGCAATCTCCACCTTCTTTCAGGCACGGACTGACGCTTATGTGCCTGACAACCAGCTATCCTTTCTCCCCCCATCTGTGACAAATTTCAACTGATGTGACGTTTTCCTGAGGCAGTCTGCCTGGATTTAATCATTTTGGATGCACACTGTCTTGAGCATCTCTGAATCTCTCAGAGAACAGTGTGTTTGCATGTTCACTTGTTTGTTTGTCTTGAAAGTCTTTTGGTTCTTGGTAAAAGATGACATTTGAAATAGTTTACATTTAACTATACTCACTCAGCCTTGTTCCAAGAGAAATTCTGAATGATGTATTGTATTTGGTGTCTATACATTACTTGTACTCACTTCAGAATGCTGCATTTTAAATAATCAACTGCTGTGCCCCTTCTTGCCCCAGAATAAGCAAACCATTTAGTGGGTTTTGTCCTATAAACCTCCAAGCCAGCAGATTAATTGTTTCAGGCCAACCAGATGCAGCAGGACCCGTTCAAATGCTTTGTCAGAGGCACACAACTAAGACTGTGGCCTGAGACCGATTTGCTTCATCTGGATCAGATCTGTGCCGAATCTTATAAAGGCAACGTGTGGTGCCGTGGGAATGACCCCAGATGCGATTGTTTGCGTGGTGATAGGATTGTTAATGTTTTCTTTTTTTAAAGAGGCAGAGTAGAGGAGTATTAGAAGGCTACAGGAAGAACGTCCTCTCAGTCGTGTGGGGGTAATAGCTAACGTCAATGCGATGTGATGTAGACTCCTGCGCCTCCTTTGTAGATGAAAAGCTAACATCACGTTTCTTTGTTTGAGGTCAACCATGCAGCACCCGCAGACCCAGCTTGGATGATATGCCAAGTGCTAGATGCTAACATGTGCTGGGTTTGGTTCTTGGCTAAACTTCAGAACCTGTAGCTTTTGTTCACCACTGGTCAATAAAAGTCGTGTTCTTTAGCTGTCAAGATATTTTTTAATTTTGGAGATACTTTGAAAATAGTAAGCTAGTGACGTGTTCTGACTCTGTGCCTGTGTCACAAATCCAGTGGCCTGAAGAGTGATGTCACCAGAGTGATGTCACCAGAGTGATGTCACCATTGAACCTTTGAGCAAGACCCTTAAACCCTATTTGCTTCATGGGTGCTAGATGCTGGTTGACCCTGCACTGTCTCTTATAAAGAGTAAGATAGGGTAGGTGAGAAGAAAATTCCCCTATTTCCCCTCCACTATTTTAATATAAACGAAGAAAAAACAGATAATTTGTATATTACAAAAAGCTTATATTTCATTGAATGGCATTAAAACTGAGAACTTTGTAAAGGAGCTAGGGCTGCTTTGCTGGTGACCTGCTATCCATGCCATTCCATCATGATTATGTCTGTCCTTCATTCTTCAGCAAGATGATGACCCAAAACACACCTCAAAGTTGAGAGGAGGAGAGTGACGGCAAAGCTACCACCAGGCAGCCTGCATCCCTGGATAATTGCTGCAGATGAGCTAGGGAAGTGTGTTGTGTGGTCTCTTGCTGAAAGCTGTTGACCGAATAGCTGTTGTTTGCGAAGCTGTTATCAAGGCAAATGGTGGCTGTTTTGGGGAATTCTAAATTTAGCAACAATTTTCTTTAGCGCTGCTTTGTTACGACTGCTTATATTTTGTTTTGTGCATCTTAAAGAGTTTTTAATTGTCAAATATTGGAAAATATCAAAATATTGATACAAACATGAAAAAACAGGTTACAATATGAGAATCAGTTAAGCAATTTTCTTGATTGGCTAAGACTTTACAGTACTGTCATATAAAGCAAGGAGTATGTATATGATATTATTATTATTATTATTTATTTATTATTACAATGCTTTCAAAGCAGTAGCTGAAGAAAATTAACTCAAAGAAAAACTGCGTTATGTTCTCAAAGCAACAATTACTGAATGGAAAGCATTTCAGATAACATCTGTTCTAAACTAAAATTTTTGCTTAGACTATTTCAGAAAGAATGTTGGAGTGAACGCATGTCAGATCCGCAGTTTTATAGTGCAGTAATCAAGAGTTTCCATCCTTTATAGATTTGAGTATATTATAATTAGTGTAGCTATTTGGAATTTCTTTTGGAAACTAGCTAAACATACCTTTGCACATAGGTATACTTGGCCCTATGAGTCAGACCCAAACTAAGCTGAAGGCATTGTAATGTCACCTGGGGCAGAATGCCTGAGAATCGCACACAAAGGAGTTAGGATCAGGGAACAGAGGCATGACGTCTCTGCAGCTCTCACCAGGAGATGCCACCTGAACGATTGATTGAATCAGTGAATTTGTTCTTGAAGTCTCTGGTCAGGTCATTGCTATCATGACAAATGTGGAAGTGAAGGTTTGAGTACTCAAAGTGGCAGCCTCTTCAGCAGGAGTAGCTGTATCCGGTCCTTCAATGGCTATAGTCTTGTACGTTTGGAGTCTCCTTACAGTTGGTGATTGATATATACTTGAAAGCACCAAGTTGGGTGACTTATTGTCCAAGTAATGACTTTAGTAATACCTTGAACCCTGAGATTTGAAGAAAATCAGCCAATCGAATGGCCTGAGGCAACTGTAGTAATTTACTTAACCACTATTACATGCAACTCCAATTGAAAACCAAAATCCCTGATTAGCAGTATGACTAGAGAGTGAGCTCAACAGTCTTAAGGTGTGAACTTCCTGGATTGTGATTTGATTTGGACTGGACAGGTTAGTGTGTGAGAGACCCAGCTGATTCTCACTTTAAGCTGCGGCATGCTCAAGCATATGGTGGTGGTAGTGGTGGTTGTGTTGGGGGGGGGGGGGGGTTTGGTTTGTGTGTGTGCGTTGGGGGGGCACACTGTACATGATCTGTACGGTTCCCATTAGCTCCTATTGAACACAGTGCGGGACCCACAGGGTGTGCAGTGATTAGAAGGGTTTTCAGGCCATAGGAGACGTGCGTCTCTGGCAACGTCCCGCAGCTGCACTCTGCCGTCCCACCAGCCCTGAAAGTCAGCGGGGGGGGAGGCCGGCATGGACGCAGTGGCCCTATTTTTTTGTCTCCCCTGTTTCTACCCTGCTGTACAGCTATGCATCTCTTTGTTCTGTGTTTCTGGCGTCAGCCTCTCTCCAGAGTGCGCTCTGTTTTAATATACTCTACTGCTTTAAGTAATAGAGACAGGCTGAAATAAACAGTCCTGCTTTCTGTAATCATTTGCTTGCCGAAGTCCTCTTTTTATTGACATTTAAGGTTTTTGAGGAAGGGGGGGAAAACTTTAGTTATCTCTCATCTATGAAGATTAGAGCTGACAGGAGTCAAAAATGTTTAATTTTATTTATCTAAATTTGTAATGCTGCAGCAGTAGCGGATGTGATGAGTCAATGTTTGCTTAACATATACCTGCAGCAACATATATATATGGTATGATAGTCTGTATAACCTGGAGTGGCGCTATTTAGGTTGTTGTTTCATGGTTTGAAGAGGTGTTGAAATATAGTACGGCTTCAATAAATGATTGCATTTACCCGTTTCTGCGATATACGATGGCACAGACCTCTTTATGACATTCTACATTTTGCCAGAGTCCTGCTGGACTACATAAACAGTGTCTCATAATATAAATAGGCACTCCTCAGTGATTTCTAAACACAGTGATTTTCTAAAACTATAGTCGGTTTATGGCACTTGCTGGTGATTAGCGTTTGGGTAAAACAGATGCTGAGTAACTAACAAATTCTGCTATTAATTTGCAAATTGAACCATTACCAGTCATACAGCTGTGTGTTTTAAAGGTGTAGTACATTTTAGTTTGAATCCTGATATCTTTTAGCATTTTTTAAGCCTAATTTTTAAGTGGGGCCTCATTTTTTTTTTATGAATTATATTCATTACCCATTATTTACAGTAGATTTTTATAGAGAAAAGCACATTGATCAGCTGGTTACCCTCTGGTGTTTATAGTCTTATGGGGCACTAGAGATGGGGTATAGACACAGAGATAACTGCAAGAGTGGTTAAGCTTTCAATTGGTGCTCAACTCTGTGTGTGTGTGTGTGTGTGTGTGTGTGTGTGTGTGTGTGTGTGCGTGTGCGTGTGTGCGTGCGTGTGTGCGCGCGCATGCGCGCGCAGGGTGGGGCTGTCCTTCCATCTGTCTTCAGCCCTCTTCTCCTGGCTTCTCCTGATGATGGTACATGTGGTATAACCATTTCTACCAACATGAAATGTTCACAGTAAGAATGGAAATAAAACACACAGCCGCCGAAAAGCAGTGGCATCCACGAAAGATTGGTTCCAGGACCCCCCACAGATACCAAAATCCACAGCTTCTCACGTCCCTTATATAATGTGGCGTAGTATCTGCAATTCTGCATATGCCCTGTGCACATCCTCCCATACACTCTGTCAGTTTTAGATTACTTGTGATAACTAATACAATGTAAATGCTATGTACATACCTGTTATGCTGTATTGTAGAGGGAATGATGACGGGGGAAAAAAGTGGGTTCAGTACTGATGCAAACATCATAGAGAATATGATTATAAAAGGAGAAAATCACTTAATTCAGGGTAGCATTCAGCACAGGGCTTTTTTAACTTTCTGGAGTTTTTTTTTGTTTTTTTTTCTTTGTTTAGTCGAATCTGCGGATGCGGAACCCACAGATACGGACGGCTAGCTGTAATCTCATTTCAGAATTGTAATTAGTTTAGCCTAAGGGATAATTAATTGCATTGAAGTGAGACACAAAGGGAAATTCCTAAAAGATAAGAGCCTCATAGAGTGCATGAGTGTTGTTCCTTTGCAGAAGCAGCTTAACGATGTGCTTTAAGAAGGCGTTATACATGGCTTATATGTATGGACTTGAGAGTTCTGACAGCTGCACATGCTGGGCCATGTTATGGTATAGGAGAGGAGTGCTGGTCTTTGAAAAGAGCATCATTTTGAAATAAGCAGATCTATGAATGAAGTAAGAATTTTTGCTTGCCAGCCTGTTCAAGCCAGCATAAAATAGTTTAAAGCTGGGCTTTATAAAGCTGGGCTTTATGACGACAGGGGCTTGACCCCTCCATGACACTGCAAAGATTTAGGAGGCCACCAACTCATTACCTGCAGCTGTAACCCCAGAAAATTGTGCATGAGGATACACTTTGTGGGGACAGATGTAAAGGAAATACATTTAAGAAAATCTTCAAAAGCATGCAAAATTTTAAGGACGTCTCCATTGTCTTCTTTGGCAGTTTTCATCAGCTTTTATTAAGAATCTAAAAGTGCCAAACCATTTCTGCGTTACTGCTTTTCATCTGTTTTGTGGAGGAAATCGGAAGTCATTTATTGCATTACATTAAGACTCTAAGGACATTTTGCAGAAATGCAATGAAAATCCTTTGTGTGTCAGTCAGTCTATACTAGTAAATCAATATCTGGCCTCTCTCATGCTATAAAACTAATTAATTGTTTAATGTAAACATACATTTCGTGTATTGTAGGAAGTGTTTTGGCATGTTAATTGTTTGGTTTTTGTTTTGTACTTTTTTACATATAGTATAGTAAAAAAAAAAATAGATTAGCATGGGTCCTGATTATTTACCTTAAGTGATAATGTTGTCTGTATATCATTGTTTTAAATGTGTTTTTTTCATTACTTCTCATTTTTACTTTATTGTCTTCTTGTCTTTACGATGTCTAATCGCTTCCAGATCATGCTGCTCATTGGAAAATACTGCAGTGGAGCAGAGTTGCCCTTTTCCTTCATTCTTTTCCCTTAACATTATTTATTTATTATGATTCCACATCAGCCCCACCATAGTTTGCCTGAGCTGGCACAGAAATACACATTCAGGCTTCGTGAGAGCTCCAATAATATATTTTGCAGTGTTGTAACTAACATGAAAACTGAATCTCCCAGTATCTAAATTTTGTACCTATGAAAAATAACATATCTATTTTAGTCAAGTCTTTGGGAAGGAAATGGATTTCAGTTTCAGTACAAATTTATCAGATCATGCCTGTGATGTGTATTTTTGTGTTAATTAAGGCAGCATTGACTATAGCTATATAACTATGAGAGACACTCGGGAATAGAGGTCATATGATATGCTGCATGGCACAGCCTTCCTACCAGGAAACCAAGGTACATTTTCAGGTTTCCCTGCTGTTTTATATTTCTTTTGAAGTTGAAAATTACAAGGCCTCCACAGCAGAGCCGATAATTGAAGCCAACATGCAGAAGCAAGTTCTCGGTTGTCCCTCTGACCTACTCTGCTGTGTGGGAAATCCCAGGCCGATGAATGCAGACCGTGTCTCCGTGGCAGAGACACCATGGCTTCCAAATGGCCTTCTCACACTCACAAGCTCATCAGGAAAAGTTAATCTCCTCATTTAGTTTCATAATGGCTCTGTATGTTTGTTTATTTTACTTAGAGGGTTAATAATCCTACTCTGAAAATATATGCCCTAAAGAATGCTCCTCAAAAACACAACTGCTAAAAGTCATGAAATTCTAGGAGCACTTCAAGGTGAAAGAGTCATTGTCATGTAATAGTCTTAAATTATATTATGGGTAATGTATCATTTACATGGTGAAAAGTGGAATTTCAAAATACAGTACATTGTTTCTTTCCATATAAATATTGTATCCTTACATATAAATGCTGAATTGTGATGTTTTGAATTAATTTCTGCAGCCCAGCAGCAGGAAAATTAACTAAATTATGCTGAAAAAATTGCCCATAATGTTATGCGTGATTCAAATTTTGTAGGGTATTTACAGATGAATAACGGCATTTTAGGTAATGTTCAAAGATTATTGTTGTATTACAGTGTGTGTGAAATGCTGAGGAATCGATGACGTTTTAGTTGTTTCTAATAAGCAACTCCAACCCAGATTTCAACAGCAGCATGAAAACACTGTCTGTCTCCTAATGGGAGAAAGGAAAAGCCACACTCCGTATCAAAATCTCTAAATTCTATTCTTCTGTGTAGACCAAGTACTGCTTATCCTGGTATTGTTCAGATTAAATTGTCAAGGATATGAAGGGCTAGGTGATGGAGCATGTGCCGTAGGAGGTCTCGAGTGTCAAAACGTGACTTCCATCCAGGGGGCCCACTCATTAATGTTCTGTAAACCTTCTCCGGGGCATTTCCATATGGGGTGGGGGGGATTAGTGAACACTCAGGGGGGATCCCATTACCACTGAATGCTGCCTTGCTCTGGCTGTATCAGAGCAGGCTCAGCTCTCCCAGGATCTCCTTCCTGTGGGGCTTTGTTTTAGGGCCTTGCTCCCATATGCGCGGCTGGTGCTCTGGACTGCAGGACTTGTAAAGGAGATCAAATTTTTACGCTTTGCTTTTAAGTCAGGAGCTAAACAAAGACCCTCACATGAGCGATACTGATTAGCTAATCATTTAGGTTAGCTGGGTTTGCAAGTTTAGCATTAAGCACTGTCATGTGCCCAAACTAGGATTCTGCGTTTGTCTTTGCGTCTGTGAATCTCCGCCATGTTTCCTCCCTGGGGTCTGGGTTGATGCGGGAGCTGTTAATGTTAATGTTTGTGAGTATGAGAGTATTCCCTGTGTTGAATTGGCATGTTCTCCATGATGTGCTTCTGCTTCACACCGTGTAATTTCCAAGATAGACTCCACAGTGTAAAAACAGGGACTACAAGCCAGATCGATTTTTAGTGTCATTTCTGTATTTTAATGACCGCATAAATCATTGAGTTTTAAGTTAAAATGTAAACCCTGTTCAGTGTGCATAACAATGTACACACTTTACATAATAATTAATAATTCAGACAGCAGAGATGTGTTACAGTTCTGAAGACCCTTCCGTTTAAGGAACACCTCTACTGACCTGCGCCATGTTGGTTCGCCGAATGCTCTTAGTGCTGCCCTTTGTCTGCTTATTTGAAAAGTTGTCTTATGGGATTCTTGCTTTGTTTGAAAGATGTTCTACAGCTTCTAACGGAGAATCGCTAGAAGCTCAGCCCAGCTGCACTTACGCCTTGGCGACTCCTCGACAGCCATATGTTTATGTGCTATTTGCCTCAGTTATATGTCGGTTTGGACAAAAGTGTCTGCTAAATAACATAAGTGCAGTGAAGCAGTTGGTGCCTGTAAGTGGTGAGAGGCCTTTCAGCTGGAGTCTGTCATCGTGTGCTGATCCCCTCTGTGGCCAAATGTGCAGCACACAATGCGAGGCCCGTATCCATCAGAAAGCAGTCCTACCACATTATACTGGGAAATGTCACAGGGGCATTAGGCTGTTTCCTCGTCTCCCCCAGATCATCTGAACACATCACAGGCAAGGTGATTGATTGTGGAAATATCACAGTCTGCTTTCCAGACCAGCTAGAAACAATGTGTCTATTGTACAGCCTTGTTAAGTTATTGTTTTACCACATAGCAACAAGCATTTTTTTTGTTATTCCACATTTTGGGCTATAGTGCAATACTATTCATGTATTTAAAGTTTGCATTAATTTAGCAAATGCTTTTTCCTATGCTTGTAGAATGTATTATTATATTAATTATCTCTAACCAGTTGATTAGTAAGCATCAAATTGCAGCTTACTCTCAGTGGGTAATATTTGCATTTTTGATAAATTTAGTTCATACAAATAAATTTAAATCAGGATTTTCTTTTTGGCAAATGCAATGTGAAAAATACATCAGTAAATACAAATAATAGTAAAATAAACAGTGTTAATCTAACGTTTCTCTTCATTGGTGAATGGCCATGTGTAGAATTGCATCATGAACAGGAGTTCCAGTCAAAGTTGGCTGAATTTAATCATATCCCAGAAGTCTGGCTCAGTATTTTAAGGGATGGCTGTCTCTCTGGGCTTGGCAGGTCTGTAGCACATCTGGGCCAAGTTTTTCTTAGAAGAGTCCCCACCTGCCACTCACAAAAACAAGCCAGCAGAACGCAGGAGGACCGACCCCCGCCTGCTAATTAAGGGCCCATGTCCCATGGATTTGATGTTTTACGCAAGCCTCACAAAGAGATAAAATAACTGAAATAGAATTTGAAATGAAATTTTCGGGCTCCATTATATAGTACTAAACAGAGTGTAAATGGGAACCTTAATCATCCCTCAACCTGAGGACCGTGCAGTGATGTGGACATATGATATGACCTGCAGGCCAACATTGTACATGAGCTACATGAGTTGTGTTTTCACATGCAGTATGTTAGTATGTTCAGTGTGATAGCTGATAGCTTAAAATAGTGATAGTTTAAAGCAGAAAATCCCATTGCGAAACGTATTTATTACCCTGTTCATGGTTGAGAAGTCCCTCTCACAGTTTACACTGCTGACCGGGTGGTTGACGCGACATATTTTCCGGAGCGCTGGTGGGAGTGTGCTCGCCTGTGTGTGCGCGCGCACGTGTCTGTGTGCGCGCATCGGGGCGTGATACAGAGAGCAGAGGAGAATTGTAAATGTGCAGCCGTGTAGAGACAAAAATGACAAGCTGTTGTGTAAATAACATAAATAACATAAGGCTATTTAGTTTCTTTAATAAAAGGACTATGTATAGACCTGTTCTATAGGAAAGGTGACCTTAAATGACTTTGGTTGTGATCTGGCGCTATAAAATAAAATAAAATAAAATTTGACCTTCAAGGGGGGGGCGGGGAAAAAATGAAGGGAAAAAAATTATAATAAGTAATAATAATTGATGTGTGGCCAAATGGAGGCCCAGTCTTTAATTGCATTCAGTGGTAAAGCGCCCTTATGCATTATTGGCGATGTAGATACTCTCAGAGTTTGCTTAACTGTCTTTGGACTGCAGGAAACCGCAGTACCTGGAGAAAACCCAGCATACAGAGGACACACAATCCACCCCCCCCCCCCCCTCCACTGCACACACACACACACTCGGGATCAGTGCCCTGGAAAGCTTGGCCTTAATATCCATCCATTTTCGGAAGTGCTTGGAAGATAACATGTGTTTATCTCAAGGGTACCTGCTGTATGAGCAATTATTCACTGCGGAAGAGCCGATACGTTAGTAGAAACTGCATGCATAAACCAGGATGTGTTCAGGATGTAATAAAAAATTTTAAAAAGTTAACAAAATAGATAAATGAATAAACAGATGCGCTGCAGATGAACCAACATGTGGCAATTTAGAGTTTTGAGTCCAATGTTAACAATATGTTACTATGTCAAAAAATATCACTTTTGGCTCACACCTCCTGTGTTGGGGGTTTGAATCCTATCTAATGTCTCGTATTTTGTTTGGTTACTTATGGTTAAGGTTAGGGCTGGGTAGGGGTTATGGTGTTATGTTGTAATTAGAGTTTTTCCCCCCTAGAAATGAATGTAGAGTCCCCTCAAAGATATAATTACAAACCTGTGTGTGTATATGGATGCGCACTATATCTGCGAGGGACTGTTGATCTGTGAAGAAGGCCATCTTCTTGGGCAAACTCTGTCCATTGGGTCTGAAGGGCTGGGAGGCACTTATGTAAGAGTGACTTTCCTAGCTCTTAGCTGATTAGAGGTCAACCATTTTGGGTTAAAGGTATGAGAGCAGCCTAAGGACCAGTCAGTCACCTTGTGGTTAATACTATTGACCCATTCTTATCTTTGGGGAAGCCTTACTCACTTTTACAGTGCACAAACTGACATGATATGGTCTAAATAAAGAATGTGCATACAGGGCCGTGATGAAGTTATGGAGATAAGAAACAGTTAAGTGTTACGACTCAGCAAAAGAGAGGGAATGAGCAAGGAGGCAAGTACTTTGTCGTTGCTCTGTAGCATTGGCCAATACAGATGCTCCTGTCTTTACAATGGTTCAACTTAGGATATTTTGACTTTACAAAGGTGCGATGGCGATGCACATTTAGTAGTCATCAGGCTTTGAATTTTGATCTTTTTCCGGGCTAGCTATATGTTGTACAATACATTCTACTAACACCGTACGATGGTAGTATCCACGTAGCCGCGCTTCCTGAATCTGTTCGTGAGCGTAAATTCGTGAACGTAAACGACTCATACAGTGTTTAATAATATATCAAACATGTTTTTAAAAAAATCCTGTTTATTTATCATATCATATTCATATTCGACATACGATATTTTCAGTTTAGGAACGTAACCCCATCATAAGATGAGGAGCATCTGTATATGATATGTTCTATGGGCACTAACTGTGTATTCACTTAAAGTCTGGGTGATTTGCAGCTATGATGTATAGACTTCAAGGCAGGATGTTAGTTTAGCATGTTAATGTCATTTACAAATGTGTAAGCGTCATGCCTAATGTATTAGCATATTCAAATAGTATGTCAAAGTTCTCAGTATGTCACTGTGATTCTGGGAAGCTGGTCCACACTGCCAGACAGGACGATTTCGTGTGTGAATATGAGAATGAAGTAGAGCTTATTCTGTTTTATTTATCCCTTTTTCTCCTTCAAGTTTAAGCTTGGAGTTGTGGAACTGCAGACCATTCCAGATCCCGTGGACATAATCAAGGACCTCATCAGCCATGGTCTGGAGAGAAGCACTGAGCTTCAGGCCAGAAACAAGCAGCTGCAGGAAGAAAATCAGCGACTGAGACAGGAACAGGAGCACATCACCTCCGAGTAGGTGTCTGTCCAGCCCCCTGATAGGGCAGGTGGAAGACCTCCATCACCAGTAACGGCCAATGGGACTTCATCCCCACTAGTTTGTAAAAACTATGCATATAATACAGTTTCAGTGCTTTTGTTTTATTTTAAATATTAAGAAGTGTCATTTAACTGTATGGGTGCCCAGTAGATTGTTTTGTAATTAAAAATACTCTTCAATCAGTTTTGACACTCTCCGCCATCTTGGTTCACATCACTGCCTTGTCTTATTTTGCAGGTTAGAGAGGTATGTCCAGGGCAAAGAGGTCCTGGAACGAGAGCTCTATACTCGCTTTGTCTTAGTGCTTAATGAGAAGAAGGCGAAGATCAGAAACCAAAAGGAGAACATTAAGAACTTGCAGGAGGAGTTGGAAAAGAATACGCTGAGGTAGCACCATGTGATACATACCTGAAATATATCGGAAAAATACAGCTACTTCAAGTGTAGTATACAGTATACTGATATATTGTGTGACATGAACACCGCCCCCCCCACTGTAGTTCACTATATGTCTCTTTACTATGAAGTGCTCTATTCAAAACCAGTCCTTACTTTCCCAAAGCAAAACCCACCAGCTATATGTGAAGGAAAATGTATAATAATCAATACATATTAAAAAATAACTGCATGGCAGTGAGACTTCAGGATCTCAGAAGGGCATGTTCTTTTCAGTCAGGAGAGATTGATGAATGTTTCATATTCATCAGTAACTTATAACAGAAATAGTCTACAAAGAAAGTTCGAGCTGATGGTGCCCCATCTAGATGTAGATATTGTTCCCAAACAGCAACATGAACACTGCAAAGCAACACAAAAAAACATGAGTGCTGTCCAGCAGAATCGCAGGATCATGCATCCATCAATAGACTGCTAATGTCCGTCTTCAGACATCAGCAGTATGGCAGCGGATGAATTGAAGTGACCCTTATGGGAAGACAGCCTGAAGAAACGTTTGTTCTCCGAAACAACAGCGCTTCTTTTTTGTATTAAGCAAAACCCACATTTAGCTCCCTGGCAGCGGTGTGCTTGTGATGCATTGTCCGCTTCACTTGTATATCACTTCGGACAAAAAGTCTTTGCTAAATTCATTAGATGTAAATGCAGAAGACCACCTGTATGCAAATTTTTAAATGAATTTTTGGCCACCACAAAAGCACTATTTTTTTGAGAAAATCTATGACTGCCTACCACGGAAAGCAGATGATTCCAGCATGGTGTGGTGATGGGTGTGTCTAGGGTGACCTACATCACACACCATTAAGGAAACCAGGTATTTATACTTTATACCATGGATTCATGAGTCACACCAAAATATTTTGGGGGAAAATGTCAGACACTCAGCCTCTGACTCAAAGTTGTACCAAAAATAGGTACTATAGCATGACAATAATTTATTTCAGCAAATTTACCAAAGAATGGTTTAAGACAAAATGTCTTTGTTTTGTAACCGTTGAATCAGAGTTTAGACTTCAATCCAATAGAAATGCTGGGCAAAGCTTAAAGTAAATCGTTCCCATAAATTTAGCGCATTTTAAGTTGTTCAGAGTGCAGTGAAGAATGATGTGTAATTAGTAACTATGGGAAACCTTTGACTGCCATTGTGCCAGATACGCTCTGGCTCACTGAATTCAAAAGTGTTTATTTCTTCGTAGAATACATTTTGTGATTATTTCTCAAGCGAGTTGAATAATGAAAAAGATTTATTTGTCATTCATAAATAGTGTTTTTGGCAATCTGAATGTCCTTACCCTGGTTAAGTATGAAATTTAGAAGTTCCATTTAAGATATTATGGGATGGAGCGACATGGTCACTCAGCAGTAGCACTACATTGATTACTACTTCTGTGCCTGTGTGTAGGACTTTTGGGTGTTTTCTCTGCTGAATTAGTTGCTTATAAATTGCTTATAGTGTGTGATGCAATGTACTTGCATCCCGTCCAGAGTGTCCCCTGTTTTGAAAACTCTGCTTCCAGGCTTTGCCCTCTACTGGATAAGTGATTTTGATGGATGGATGGATGGATAGATGGATATTATGAGATTATTGACAGGTTAGGTGAAGAGCTGAAAGCTGTGGGAGTACCATTCTCTGTGCTAGTTTGGTGACATCCAAGAGTCGTAACAGACTCTGTTGTTTTGTACCCTAGTTATAGGTTACTAAGTGCTGTGCTTGAATTGTATATCTGTGTTCGTGATGACATGTTCCTTCAGATGACATGTAACTGATGAAAGTGTGTATTGATTAGTTATATATTAATATACAGTTGGAATATCTATCCATTTGTTAACTGCTTATTCAGTACAGGTGAGGTGGTAATCCGTCATTGGTCACATACATATGTGTGTGTAAACTCATACACTGCGGAGAGTTTAGTGATTTACCTAAATGCCTTTATGTGGACTGTAGGAGAAAACTGGAGTAAACAGGGTTGGGGTATATACCCCAAGAACGTATCTCACACACACACCCACACCCAGAAAAGGGCTTCTCTAAGGAGGTATTCAAGCCACAGACTTGGAGATGCTCAGCTTTGCTGCTTCATGCCTTGGCATCCTACCTGTATGAAGATCACAAACAGGAGAAGAGAAGATGCACCCTTACAAGAGGCCAAAACCCACTCTAAACGGGTTTAAGTTTGTGCCAAGAGGGCAGACACAACTCTTGCATTCATTCTGTGATCATGTACCACGTGGTAGTGGACCTGTTACCTGATATTCTTTCAGGCCCCCACAGTAAGTCCTGAGGTACATGGCCATTGGCACCTTTTCCAAGTCCACACAGTACATGTAGACTGTGTTGGCTTATTCCCACATGCCCTCACTGTGCCAAGAAGAAGTTTCGGTCGAATGTTCCTCCCCTTTGGTCCAAGCAGGGTACTCTGCTTCTTCTTGGGACCGTCCGTCGGGGGTCTTTTATGGACCGTCGTTTGCCTGGCCCCTCCCCGCTGACCTGTTTAACAAGGGGGGGCCCTATCAGGACTTTCAGCCCCAACATAACTCTGTGGATTGTTAAGGCACGTAAATCCTTCCCCCGGGGTCGTGATCCCAGAGGGTTTTACAGTACCTCTGTTGTCTTTTTAAAGCTACTGAAAGCAACATCAGAGCAGGAGGTAATATTTTTAAGTCAAGTTTTGGTGTAAGGGAGCATAGTTTTGTTGTGAAATCTGCTGACGTGAATACAGAGCAGTTTAAATTTCTATAATCCCATTTATAAATAACAGTTATGGTCAGCTGCAAAAAGTGGGTATGCCATGTAAATTGTGTAACTTGTGGATTAAGCACCAGCTGAACAACTGTAGAATAATTCTGCTACCGCTAATAATAATAATAAGTAGGTCTTTTTACCTAGTATTCTGTCTGATTGGCTAGGAGGGAGGCTGACCTGGCAAAGGGCAGGGCCCCTTCAGAGACCGCCGGGAGTCCATCCAGAGTGGACGACACCTACGAGGGCAGCACAGATGAAGAGCATTCTGGGAGCACCTACTCACCTCCAGCGCCGGAGCACCCCGTGGATGGTAAGATAAGGGCCCTTTGTCTTTCCCCCAGATGATTACCCCCAGATGCTGAAATAAATACCAATAAAAAAAAAAAAACAAATCTATATCTGCATGTATGGGGGTACACCACAAGAGAGACAAGCGTGCATTAATCATTCCCGTATGAACCATTCTCCTATTGCTCAACAAAATTGCAAACAGCAGTCAACTGTGGGCACTCTGAGGCCATGATTCAAGCCTCTTATTCACATCTCTTTGAAAAAGCGAGAGGGTTTTTTTTTTGTATTCCCGTGCAAACTATTGGGATCCATAATTGAGTTTACAATTAGCATTGCAGGGGGGTTCTGTTGTGCGTACATTGTAAGGTTTTTTAACAATGCGGAGGATGCTAAACGGTTGATTTAGGGTTGGTCTAAATTAGGTTTTTAAATTATAGGCATCCCACAATAATGGGCCATTGTGAATAACCCTGTAAATCGTGAAGGATCACTAAGGGTTAAAACTCGTACTGGGGTTAGGGTTTGTAGCTGTTTGCTTAGCGGTTTGTCTTTTCTATTTGACTGATACCACAGGATATAATATTTTCCAGAGCACATACTTTTCACCTATTTGGCAATATTAAAATAGTTGTTTCTATTGACACTGGTACATTGTTCATATAATTATATAGCCAAGAATCTTCTATTAATTAAAGGCAATGGAAAACATCATCTGCATATAATTTAACATAAGTCAGAAGTACATACCTCAGAAACCAAAGCCCAGGTGAGAAGCTCGGTGAGGACCACTGGTTCTCAAACTTGATCCTGGCAGCCTACACATCTGTGCGGGGTGTCACTGTAGCCTACAGATCTATGCGGGGTGTCACTGTAGCCTACAGATCTATGCGGGGTGTCACTGTAGCCTACAGATCTATGCGGGGTGTCACTGTAGCCTACAGATCTATGCGGGGTGTCACTAGCCTACAGATCTATGCGGGGTGTCACTGTAGCCTGCAGATCTATGCGGGGTGTCACTGTAGCCTACAGATCTATGCGGGGTGTCACTGTAGCCAAGCACGCGAACAACTGACTTGTTTAGCTCTCGGTTTGGGCTGGAGATGTTAGAAGAGGAATCTCAGCATGGCTAGCGTAGGCCTTCTGACCAAAGGTACCTGCCATTATACCTTCATTCAGTACAGGCAGTTCCCAACTTGACTTCAGTACATATGGACTTGCGCAAACAATATCTGAGACGGTTAGGGTTTAAGGAAGCATTAATGCAAAAAGGCCTGTAAGAAAATGTATGCTTTACCTTTTCATTTATTTAATGCTTGTTCTTTAGTACATGTACTAGTAAATCTCTGGCTTATATGTTTTTTTTTCTTTCTAGAACTGATCTTGATGGGTATGAGAAAGTAAATCTGACCGATGTAAAATTTGACTTATGTCATGGTTTGTGGACCGGATTACCGAGAAGTGCCTGTATACCTAAAGATGAGGGGTCACCTGATACAGGCCCACGTGCAGCTCAGTGAGTAACTACATACATGCTGCATTAACAAAGGTGGCCTCTCTCTCTCTCTCTCTCTCTGTCTGTCTGTCTTCAGTCATGCTGTGGTTATTTTTGACTTCGGGTGTTCCCCTCGCTTGCGTCCAGTGAGCTTAGAATATGTAGACGCAAGTCATAAGGAATGACATCAACTCCACACCGATCATATGATAATTAATTTCTTGGATACTGTTTCCCCCCAAAGAAATATTGGCCCAAAGCAGCGCCGGGCTGCAGTGTGGAAACCTCCCAGATGTCTTCTTGAGTCAGTGCTGACGTCATGGCAAAAGGAAACGAGAGTATGGAACTGGTGCAATTTCAGGCTATTTTATGTTGCTCAATTTCCCCCTTTCTTCACTGTTAAGTCAGCAGCAAAGGACTCGCCTGAACACAAGCTGAATATCACTTTCCCATTACTGTAACATGTCTAATAAGCAATTCTCTGTTCTTCCTCCATCCTAATAAAAACAAATATCCCCATGAAAATCTGATTGTTTGTGAGGATTTGGTTTGATGAAAATTGTCTACCACAGTCTTTTAACTCGTATAACTCAGAATTAATCCTTAATATCCATCTTTGTCACTTTTTTTCTTACTTTGTTGTTTTCAGAATGTTTTTATAAGTAGAGGATTAAATGAGGTACCTAAATGAAGGCATTGTTAATGGTGTTTATGGGATGTAAGAGGTTATCCGATCGTTTTCTCATAACTGCTGCATCGCTTATTTTGCTGAATATAATGTTAGCACCCATCTATTCATCCACCCGTCCATCTTCCATGACTGGAGCACATCCTCTATGGCATAGCAGTCCATCACAAGGCTTGTTAGCACAAGAATTTCAGATTACGTGATGTGTAATATCTGAATTTCAGATTACGTGATGTGTAATATCTGAAATGGCCCTGTTTTGAGTACGTGGTTAGTGCAACATTATTTTGTGCCATTTTCCACTGGAGTATGATTTTACGTTACCATGGATTTTGACCTTCAACACAACTCCTCCAGCAAACTCCATCTGAATCAAACTGTCAGCCAAAAGCTGAAAGAAAATATCTTAGAGTCCTCAGACTGCGTTTTTTAAGGTAAGTACATGTGGCACTAAATTAGCCCTCCAGGACTGGAAGTCTTGGAAAAAGAGCTCCGATCCTTCCAGAAACTCGCTGTGATTGATTGCCACCAGGAGGGAAATGCTCACTGTTTCATATGTAGTTTCAAAACCTTGACAATGACTCAGAGTCCCCTGAGTGTTGTAGTATTGGTGCGGAGCCGGGGGGGGGTTAAGGGTTGGAAGATATGTGCGTGTGTGGGCAGTGGGGGGGCTGGACTAGCAGGGGAGCATGAAGTGACTTACTCCCAGCACTGCCTTGTTAAGACACAGCAAGGCTGTACACACAGCCCTGCTTGGGGATACATTGCTGTGTATAAAAGGGACCTTCTCAATGGGAAGGACTTCAGGAGGTGTCTCGCTGATGTTGTCCATGGTAGCCAGCCGTCCAGCCATCCGTGCCTTGTGTGGATTTAATGAAAGCTTTATTGATCACTGGACGTGTGCCATTTTCAGGAAATCGCAAAGAGGGTTTCTCGGGCCAAAACATTATCAGCTTGTTACTTTACAAAGTATATGTGATTGCCTTAATGAGAACACAAATATATTGTCACATAACTCCATAAACTGTTTTTCATTGGTAAACTGCCTCCAGCTGCCCCAGTAGGACATAGGAACAACTTTGAAAAAAAGAATCAGGCGATTGGACTGACTACAGATGCCTGCACTGCTGCCATTTCTCCCCATTTGCTCTGGATGACATTAATACTGACATGCTGCGTCTTTGATGTTGCTTTATTTATTTATTTATTTATTTATTTATTTATTTATTTATTTCGGAATATTTTTATGGAGCCAAAGTAACATTCATAAAGACGAGGCCTACAAAATCACTGACGTGACCCGCGAGGCTGAAATTGCAAGATGGTGGCTGTTTAATGACTTAACATGATGTAATTATCGCCGTTGTTCATTGATACATTATGTCGAGGGTCCTAATGATGTTCTGTTTGCGTCACACTGTAATTTTTGGCAACCCAGGTGCCAGCGTTGCCACTTGTATGTTCTTTTTTTCCTGTTTGATCCTAAAAACATTGTAAACATTCTTCAAAAAATTCAGTTTTTTAAGTACATATTTGATTTAAATTATATATTTAACAAGCCACTGTCAAAAAAAAATCCATATTCATAGGGTTATGTAGTAATAATATTAATAATAGTATTTAGATCATTACTGTTCTAAGGACACTGTACCTCTAAATGATAAGCCCTGTCTGCTATAGCTTTTTCATCTCTTCTTTTGTAGTCCCAGTGCCAGTTTGTTCATGCAGCCTCAGGATACAAAAGAACAGGCCTGGTTACCAGTGAGTGATGCAAAATTTCTCAATAGGCTAAAAGTCCAGCTCACTTTCTCCCAGCCCCCCTGTGTAAGGAATAACCGATGTCATGCGAGAAAAAATAAAGTAAATGTTCTATCTGAAAGCTGACACCCATAACAGCATCTTGTGCCTCTTCCTGGTCTGAGATTTAAAAAACAGGCAACTCTGAGTAACACTGGGTGTGTAACAAAAGCCATTATGTAGCCTGTGATACCGCTTAATTAGAGACACTATGGTAAAACAGAAAATGTTTATGGCAGCAGGATTTAAGAGTTTATTACAAAAAGAGTAATTGCAAGCTGTTGAAAGGACTTGGGTGAGAGCAGAGTATGAAAATGAAGTCATATATTCCAGAGTGTCAGATGGCAGGTTGACTGTTCTCAGTTCAGTGTTGTCCCACAGGACAAAACCAGAGGTGGACTAGCTTTCATGTTTGATAGAACTAAACAAATTATAAAATTCATACATAAATTAAAGATATTGGAAAAATAAGCGAAGCTGTTTGATCAGAATCTTTTGAAATAGGCTGGTCATTGATTTACGCTTTTATTCTCCTGTGATATTGAAGCAGCGAGACAGTTCCATGTACAGAACGAGCCATTTTTTTCAGCACTTGATCATTAAAGATGCTACTGTAATTTAATTCAGTTGTATTATTTCTGTAGCTACCACTTTTCCCAGAATAACCCAGTCAGGTTACTTGCAAGGTTTGGGGAAGATGTTACTGTTTGGGTGGACTGGAGGCGTCAAGATCATGATAAGAAGTCACATATGTCATTAAAATTCAACCCTGTGTCTGCAGTCTGCTATAGAGATTGAAGAATATAAAGTTGCTGTATTTCTTTACATATATTAGTTGTTCTTCCACATGAATCCTGATAAATATGCTTTGAGTAGATTTGGATTCTAGTTGTAGTATCCCACCAATAATAGGGTGTATAATTGCCTTAATTTCAGTGCAGCCAATTTAACAACAGATAAACTGTCCTATTGTAGAAACTGACAGCTCATTTAAGAGGCTGGGAATCGCAAGCAGACTTTCCTGAAGGGCACACTGTCAAATCCTAAGATGACAGTGTCCGTTTCTAATTAAACAGATTGTACTGAGCTAGAATACAACTAAAATCAGCGCATCCATTCTGCTGGAATTGAGCTGACTGTTCTAATTGCTGTATGTAGCCCTGTGTGAAAGCAGACTTGTTGGTTATGTAGTAAACGGAACAGGCGAAATGAGTGACGTAACCACGGCGATTACATTCCTGCCTCCTGCTTTCTCCCTGTGTGTTGTCCAGCTCCAGGAAAACCTGGCCGTAGCTCCTTTGATGACAGCTTGACTGACATTATTGATGTTGCACCTTGTCGCAAACGTCGACATCGGCATCTGCAGAATCCCCAGGTAGAAGTCAAGAAGGTATCTGAAGAGAAACAAGAAAGGAAAAGGTATGACTGATCACATATTAATAAATGATTTCAATTATTAAAACATTTACATGTATATGCCCCTTACAATCTAAGATTCAGATACCGGTAATCATTTTTCAGCAGAGGTGGAAATTTCAGGTCCAGAAAGTACAAATCCAGACCAGGATTTTGTTTCAACCAACCAGTGGAGTACTCTGTAGCTGTGACTCTTTATGCTCAACTGGTTGGTTGGAACTAAATCATGGTCTGGATTTGTACTTTCTGGGCCTGAAATTTCCACCTCTGTTTTTCAGATTTTGAAATTAAGTTTTATAATACATTAAAACTTAAACGGAGCATGTCACAAGCTGTCTGTTGTGCCTTCTTCCACCTTGTACAAGACACATTTCTCTGAATTTTACATCATCACCGAAGGCAGCTAACATTAGTGTTGACTGTGCATTGAACATTATTAGTCTGTCAAAACAACCCAAAGTTAAAAACAAACCTGTTACATTGCAAACAAACCCAGAACATATATCTCCACATTGAAGACTTTTATTAGGTCATTGTTACAGTTTGTTAGAGTGCAGTGACTCACCATGGTCGTGCTATACACGTCATCTGCCCCGTTTAAGTTCACGGTTATACCTCCCATTCATCTCGGCTTGCCATTTTCCCATGCTAAGTGGTCATACTTTTTAAAACGTTTTCTTGGGTGTGTACTTTATTGAGGTGGAGAGGTCTGTTTAGTCTGTTCATTTTTTAAAAAATGTCAGTTCATGGAGTCTCTGACATATGGAAAACATTATTTGAGGTGAACTTCCAATCTTTTATAATCAATCTTTTCTTTGCTGCCGTCTGCTCATTTTAGCAACTCCCAGTCCACCTGGTAAATCCCCCGGTACGGCATTTCATACCTATGATGTCGCTTCCTTTCCACGCGCAGTAAGCTTTTGGGTGTGTGATTTTCTCTGCAATGAAAAATGGAAAACATTTGAGCATTTTGTCAGGATAATGTTATACATTGTATTCTGGTAGACATGAACAAGAACTGGAAGAGTGTCACACAATCCCAGAAAGACATTCTTGGTGCCCCAGAATGAAAACAATGTACCGACATCATGTAAGAGAAGCATATAACATCCAAGCATCAGTGTAAGCCTTAATTAGGGCTGTTTTTAACCTGTGTTTGTTGACTTTCAGTAGACTAGTCAACAGATGTGTATAGTCTTCATCCCTCCTGAACTGGTTATTATAAAGGGCGACTTAAAAGTTGGATCTTTGGTTAGTTGGTTAATAAATGGATGAGTTAGAAAATTGTTTCATATAGTCCCTGAATCTCAGCAAAGGAGCCGTTTTACTTAAAATATCATTTACATTTACCTTATCTAGCAGGCGCTTTTGTTTTACGTGATGTACAATTGAGGCAAATAGCACATTACAAGCATACTGCTGTATTTGTAAAATTTGACTAGGCATAAGTGCAGCTAGGCTGAGCTTCCAGTGAATGTCCAGGTACAAGGGTAAGCAGTATTGGCACAGAAGCTACACAACGTCTTCCATATAAAGCAAGAATCTATTAAGACAGCAATTCAAATCAGCAGACAGAGTGGAACACTCTGAGCATTCAGGGAACATGCAGTGGTGTAGGCCAGCAGAGATAATTGTGGAACCACACAACAATGGTAGGTTCCCTTGTTAAAAACAGTTCATGGGCTGTGGCTGCACACATATAATCCAGAACCACACCTTCAGTCCACCATATGGGAATCGTATGACAGTCAGATATCATGTAATGCAGTACTTTGTTTAAATTTTATTTTCAGTATTTCATGAACAGCAGTATATTAATTAAAAATGTATATTAGCGTCTGCTTAAATAATAATTCTATGTACTTTCATGTTATGTTATTGGGAAAGGTATAGTGTAGGTGTGCTGGTAATTCGTGTTCTGTAACTTGAATGGTTCTGCAGGCATCCTGTACTGCTGTAATGCTCCAGTAAGCCTATAGGGAAGGGCGAGCCGCTGTAACGCTCCAGTAAGCCTATAGGGAAGGGCGAGCCGCTGTAACGCTCCAGTAAGCCTATAGGGAAGGGCGAGCCGCTGTAA
>JAOYFF010000116.1:28129653-28158840 GCA_025773925.1 Cryptomyrus ogoouensis
GCTCCCGTAAGCCTATAGGGAAGGGCGAGCCGCTGTAACGCTCCCGTAAGCCTATAGGGAAGGGCGAGCCGCTGTAACTCTCCAGTAAGCCTATAGGGAAGGGCGAGCCGCTGTAACGCTCCCGTAAGCCTATAGGGAAGGGCGAGCCGCTGTAACGCTCCCGTAAGCCTATAGGGAAGGGCGAGCCGCTGTAACTCTCCAGTAAGCCTATAGGGAAGGGCGAGCCGCTGTAACGCTCCCGTAAGCCTATAGGGAAGGGCGAGCCGCTGTAACGCTCCCGTAAGCCTATAGGGAAGGGCGAGCCGCTGTAAAGTCGGTGAGCAATTGGCTGAATGTGTGACTACGTTCTGTGTCGAGGGCTTTTTATGTAAATGTGTTTACAATCTGCTGAATGCATCCAGAGAAGTCGCGCGCGGTGAGGTCTCTGAGGGGAGGGTTCCTCAGCTGGCGTTAGTCAAAGACACAAACCCAATAACCATTTTCACTTTTAAGTCACTTTTTATCGTAGTTCATTAATCATTCTTTAACACAAGTTACATTCTGCCTATTAACAAGTCAATTGTTACTTTCATTTTATGGACCGATTCTCCTGCCATTTTATTTGTCCATTATGAAATAGCAAACACCTTTGTTTCACATTTGAAGAAAAACAGATTTATAGTAAACCCCCAGAGAGCATTAAACCCATTTTCTCTTCTTATTCACTAAAAAAAAAAAGGGCTTCGTAACATGTCATCTTGAAGGACTTTTTATTGCCTGATTAAAAACCTTCCAAAAAGTTTCTGTATGGTAGTAATTGTGAAACTTAATGTGTAAACGTAGAGAAGATTATGCAAGAGAGGATTAAGTATCCTTGCATTTAGTTTTCAAAGTAGTTTTGGTTTGCTGTGTCATCTGAAACAACTGAAGTTCATTTATTCGCTTCCTCTCTTCTGAGAAATCGTGGATTCTGACCTTCAGATTTCCAAAAAATTACCTGAGCTAAATTCACTTCAATATAGTGTAGATTGCACATTGTTTTTGCCTCATCAGAAAACAGTTCTACCCCCAAAGAATTTGGCTTGCCTGAATTGACCTGTAATGTAACACAATACTCAGTGTCAAACTGCCGCATAAATACAGAGAAATTGAACCAATTGCCAGTATTGCGGGTACAAATTAAAGAGCGTAACAATAGTCACAAAGCTAATGTATCAGTTAAAGACTACCAGCGACAGATCTTCTTCATTGTTGCCTGGAGACGTTCGACTGCATTTGAATAAGTCACTTGGACACCGTTCCCCAGATCTGAGCCAACAACATGGAAGCAATTCAGGAAACTTCAGCCTCACCCACAGCGGCAGGCTTCTGTTTTTATTATTTTTTGACTCTCATTTTACAGCGTGCCACATACAGCCTGCCGCATACAGCCTGCCACATACAGCGCCATTCTGGGGGATAGTCAAAGGCCACCTTCATGGAAGCTTCAGGGGTTCTCTTCTTGCCCTTCATTTAATCTAGCACCTTGTGGCATCCTTTTCCTTTTCACAGACTTAGCTATTCACCTCTGGTAGCCAGACATGCACTAACCTTGAATTGGGAAATCAAAGACCAACGTAATGTTTGACCATAAAGTATGAACTCTAATTTCATGGTATGTCCTGATTGAGAGCGTGTTTGGCAGAGATTGGGAGAAGATGAAGCTCATAACTGATAATTGCGGCCGAAACCATCTCTCCTGTACCACTTTGTTGGTGCTTTAAGAAGGTTCAACCATCTGCTCCATCAAGAGTCACTCTAATGTCATCTGTGCCAAAAACCTTTGAGATGTGTCCATGCCCCTGCTTGACGTTTTAGCTTGTGTGCCTTATTGAAGGTCATGTATGAGCCTTTGTGGCCTTATCAGTGTCACACAGCACCCTGCACCTACTACTCCTGAAGATTGTGCCATTTAATGCTAAACAGTTTCTGTTTAAATCGACACAAATATTAGGTAGTTACTTTGCATCTTTTCTTTAGTCGTCTCTTCCTTCCTCTTTGACTATTGGCCACATTTTAACAGTTTGGTGATTTCGATTGCGTTATATCCCTCTGATTGGTATTTTAGTTTTTTTTGTGCTTTCTAAGTTCCTTTTTTGGCCAATTTTAGTAGTAGTACAGGCATATCCTGGGTTATGAACTAGATTTGTTCCTAATTCTGTCTTTAAGTCAAATTTGTCGGAACAGTGTTAGCAGCAGTGTGATCCGACTAAAAATGGTGGACGACATTCTCCTTCCTCTAGCCAACAAACCGATGAAGCTGTGCATGCTTTTCATTTAACTCAAATTTTTAAATGTAATTTGCTGTAATTTGTCTGGAAGTTGGATGTCTTAACCCGGGAATTGTTGTGATAATAATTCTGCACAGGGAAGAATCTACAGTCTTATACTTAACTGCAAACAGAAAGTACTCAGAATAAGTAGTGAGCATGCTCTATTTTTAAATAGTTTGTTCTTAATTGAAGATTCATCTGGACCAAAAATATTGCTCTGAAGAGAAGATGCAAGAAAAATCCGCACTTTCATAATAATTCTGCTTGCAGTGTACAAGCCTATTCCTATCCTTGATGGCATGGCTTAGACAGATGTTGGACCGGTCCTCGATGAAGAAAGTTGATCTTGGAGCTGCCCCCTCTCTCAGGAGATGCACTCCAGAGCTGTAACATGACTTGTGAAATGTTTCCATTCTTTTATTATCCACACAGGAGTACAATTCAGTGAAAAGCACTCTGGTAATCGCACTTAGCCATGGGAAATGTCACTGCCACCTTCATTATATTGGAAGTAAGATGCAACAGGACTGCTAAGACTCTATGTTCTCTCTTGTTTTGCATGTGGGATCCATATTTTTGGAAAATGTGTTGACTTAGTGCTTTTCAAGTAGCTTCATGGTGAAAAAAAAAATGCAACGCATTAGCCTCTGGGAAATTTCAGGTTGTGTCAGATCTGTAGAAAGATTGAGAAAAGTCGTCGTTTACCAAAATCATAAAAAGAATTGAATGGGTCTGCGGTTCAGATAAAGCTTTTTCTCCGTTAAATTATTGTAAAGATTCATTTGTTTTCCCATCTGTAATCCGACAGAACTTCCAAAAAGCTTTCAAAAATTGATTATACCCTCAAATTTCATGCGTTATTTCCTGTAAATAGTGTTGTGCTCGTATGATGTTTGATTCTCACTCTGTTCTATTACTGAAAGAAACAAAGGAGCCCCAAAAACACATTTTTTCTTTTTTAAACTACCATGCTTGCCTTTACATCAGCTCCACCGATGCTCCGTTACTTCCAGGTAAAAACCTCTTATTATTTGTCCCCCTGACTGTCGACTGTCATACCTGGCAGGATGTCTGAGCCTGCCTTCTGATTTTGGTAGCAGCAATTAATCTTCTGTTAGCCACGGTACAGAAGTCTGGAAGCCCTGTCCAATTAGAGTCAGGGCCTCTGACTGGCAAGTGCTCCTATGCATGCTGTGTTAACAAGATGGTCCCCTGTTTGCCAAGAAGCCTGAATGACAGCTGAGCACGAGTGAGAAACAGACTCCAAAAACGTGCAGGACACACCAAATATTCCCCAGCATTTCTTCAGTGTTTTGGGAGGTAATTGTCAACAAATTCTTTGCAGATCATCACTTGACTGACATTATTTACAAACAGCTTTCGTGGTATACAGTTCTGTGGTTTTAGTCTATTTCATAGAGCTGATGTTTAAGACGAGGTCCAGAGGTTGATGTAGGCTTTGCTGTTGTTTCCATAGAGAAATCTAAATCCAAAGACCAGAATTTCCTAATAATCATACCTATAATGATACTTAAAACCCAGTAGCTGGTTCACTTTCAGCTGTACTGAACTGCAATCGGCTTTGTTCGAGGGGCGTGGAGAAAATAAAATTACTAATTCAAGTTTTCATTTTTATTTTGAGCTGGAGTAAACTTTCCAGTATTATGAATCATGTATATAATTCTGCCACTGAATTCATCCAGTAATTATTCTAAAAGCGAACCACCAGCATACACAGAGGACTTCCTGTGATGTAGCTGCAAAATAAATTACTGGTCCAGAGTTACATAGACTTCCAGGGCGACCCTTGTGAGAAAAGGGAGGAGCAGTGGAAATGCTGAAACACGCGCTTGGAGGAGTTACGACTGGGCTGTTTCAGATCTCGGGCTGATGTTGAGGGTCACTTGATCCTCGGCATATTGTTAATTCAGGTTGACTTTTACTGACTCCAGGGTTGCAATTAAGTTTTTGTGCTTGAATAAGCCTGGGTGACCTTCGACCTCTTCAATATGTAACTGACCATGACCTGTGCTCAGGAACGGCCCAGCAGGGAAACAGACTGTTTTCTTGAGATGAATTAAAGGATATGTCATACAGGGAGATGGGAGACTCAGAGGGGCACATTGTGATTGCAAAGCTTGACCTGAAAGATGCTTGTACTATTGGCTGGAATACTTATGCTATTAAGGGTGACAATCGCACAGGTGTGGGAACAAACCGCCGAGTATTTGTAAAACCCACAAATGAGCTAAAAAACTTGAAATGAGGCAGTACTTAGCTAGGCTTATGGTGAAATTCTGTTTAGAAAGGAAAGCTGGTTAATATGTGATTCTTTGCATCTTGTTAAGAAGAATATCAGAAATATAGGCTCACTATTAGTACTGTAACTGAATCTGGCTACTGCTATTCCGAACTTCCCTTAGGCTGCGCAGAATGTAACGGCATTAAGAAGCATTTCACTTTGTTGCGTTGTGTGCAACAGAATGCCTCTATACATTTCTTAATTTCTGGGAAAGATTTCCACTTGTAAGGAGGCATGATGGCTTCACATTTCCAGGGTTGTGGGTTTAATTCCTGCCCACTTCTCTGTACGCTTGGAGTTTTCGTCTCATTTTTATGTGGGCTCGCTCATAGTCAAACATATGTGGTTAGGTTCATTTGTGTTTCTATATTGCCTGTACTTTATGAGTGTGTGTGTGTGCGCTCTCTGATGGACCGGCATCCTGTCTAGGGTGTCTGCTTCTTCGTGCTCTCTCCGTTCTGGGATAGCCTCCAAGCTAAGTGTGACCCGGTACCGGGCAAGCAGTTGATGAAAGGATTTTCATCAATGAAGCTTCTTCAGAATGATGGATTGCCTATTGTCTTATCAATTGCTGCATCCATCCTTTCATCTTTCCCTTATGTATAGGGGGCATGGGCATGTTTTGGAGTTGGTGTTAGGGTTGGACCAGCAACTGTGCCTCCACTATATTCAAATGAGATCTGCATCCAGCTACCAATCTCCTTTAAAGTCTGATGACTCTTACAGTGTGTGCATCCAAGTACATATGCATGATTGGAACATGTTGGTTGAGAAAAATGCTTTTGGTAACTTGAAACCGGAGCAAGAGCAGACATTTTAGGCTCTCACACCGTCTCCAGACATACTCTTTATCCCTTTGGAGAAAGAAATACTGAGTATGACTGATTGTTGATCTTTTCCTGGTACATTGATTTCAAAAACACGACTTGGCAAGAGTTTTTAGCCTAATCCTCACATCAGCTTTCCGTCTCCTTATATGAAATGCTCATACTCTTTATGGTGCTTCAGTTTCTTGTCATATTTAGCATAAAGCCTCTATCCCTTGAGGCATTTCTTTTATAAGAACTGTATTACTAGATGCATGCCTGTAACTTTTGGTTTTGTGATTTTTACACATAAGTCACGCCATGCAATCTGTTCCTATTTGTAGTGGCAGAAATAAATAATTAGTCTGTCTAGAGAACCATCTGTCAACTGACAAAAATGCCTTAGATTTTATTCATTTTGCTGTGTTTTCAGGGGAAAATATGTATTTTTAGGAATTTTGCTATATTGTCTAATATATAAGACTTGGTGTTGATTGATGATCATGGGGCCTAACCGGTTTCTTACCCAGCACAAAATTATGATTAATATTATTAATTCAATTCATTATACTTACCTACACAGAAGCATCCACAATACAGTTAATGGAATCCCTTTGGAAAAAGTACAGCCATGTTCTTTCATTGTCTCATTATTCATCATTTAAACATTTAACAAAACCCTCTCCACAGGGGGCACACTGATGGAATGGAAAACCACTTTGAAAATGTATGATTTATTAAAATTTCCTTCCAACCTGAAATAATAAATAATGCTAATCACAGAATTTATCACTATAAAGATAATATATAATTTGATTTAACCACTGGTCAGCGATATGTCTTTATAAATAGCAATAACATTCTATCATTTTTTTTTTTTTTCTCAAAAAAATAGAATATTTTATAAGTCTTGACTTGTTCTTTTATGGTAGTCATATTTATGAACTTCACGTTTAGTATTTGGTATGAATTTATCATATGACTTAAGAAAATGTACAAAGGAAACTTTTCTTAACAACCTATACATGAGATTTATGGTACCCTGTTGTGTCATATATATACACACGCACACACACACAGATATATATTTGTGGGGACTCCATTCATCTCTAAAGGGAAAACTCTAATCCCAATTTGACAACTTTAACCCCTACCCAGCCCTAACCTTACCCATAAGTAGACAAACTGAACACAAGACTTTTGGCATTTTTAGTTTTTTTGATTGAATTCACAGATCTTTGTGGGGACCTGAAAAATGGTCTCCACAATGTCAGAATAACAGGTTTTTATAACATTTTGGGGGACATTTGGTCCTCCTCAATGTAATATAAACATAATTCACACACACACACACACACACACACACACACACACTTTACATACAGCCACGGAAAAAATTGAGACCACAGCACAATTTTTTGTTTCACGCATTTCTCAATTTATGAGTTTGCGTGTGAGAATAATGTATATTTTTCCTGGTTCTTCCCTGCTTCTCATTAATGAAGGGCTTCTTCCTTCCTTTATGGAACCTCAGTCCTGCTTCTGGGAGCCTGATACAAACGGTCCTAGCAGTGCACCTCATACCTGCACTTAATGTTTCCTGAAACTGTCGGATAAGTTAACAGTCTTCTCGGGCATTAGAAAGTCTCTTCCTTCCTTTACCTGGCTGGTTTCTGGTCATTCCCAGTGTCTCCTGCTTCACCTTATTCTTGTGTGCTGCTGTCTTAGAAACTTTCAGTCTGGAAGCAACCTGCCGCTCAGCGTAGCCTCTGCCAGCAGAACCAGGATTAAACCGGGATTTAAAAATGCGGATTTGTTCAAAAATATAGAGTGGTCTCTTAACTTTTTCCACAATGAATAAAAAATACAAAATAAAATAAAAATATATATATATATATAAACACACACACACACAGATCTGAGTGCATGGTGAGTGACCTTTTCTGATATGTACTTCCTGCCTATGTTACATGAATCTTATCTTTTGTGAATTTGGCAGGCTGGTCACATGCAGCTGCTGAAGAACTAGAAAAAAAAAATCTCACTCTCTGAGGATAACTGTTTTCATAGTCACTGTCCCAAGCAGAAAAGTCATGGAAAGTATTGTAATCTGAGGGAAATGACTAAAAAATGTGTCTGGCCAAGCCTGTTGGGACTCCTCCTAATTTTTTATTTTTTTTTTTGATATTGCTGAAGAACTTGAAGCAGTGCTCCTGACACAGATGTGATTGTACTGACTCAGTAAAATACAGCAATCTCACTTTCTGTCAGTATCACTGGGAATGCAGACCTCACTACCCCTGTATTTGTGTAACTGTAATGCTCCTAAATGGCTTCCAGATGGCGAAGAAGAAAGACCATACAAATACAAATCAAATCATAAGTGCGCTTTCCCCTACAATACATTATAAACCAATACGAGGCATTCTCTGCCAGCTAGCATATGTGTCCATGCATCTGGAGAGATCTGCATACATACAGTCATGCAAGTAATGTGTTCCTAAAAAACCTTAGATTCACAAAAATCGCATACAAAAATGCTAATATCCAATGGGAAAAACTTAACTTAAGCTGAATGAAATTAATTAAATAGTAAAATCATTGCTGCTAGTGGTGTGTAATGCAATTATTTGCATTTAAAATAAGAAATAATAATAATATTATAAACATCTCCTATGGGTCTTATAAGTCTCAGGAGAATTACCTATTGACTGCTCCAACCAAATGTGCTGAACTCCCTAACTTGTCAATTGCCGAGAGTCTGGATTAGTGAGTCACAGCCGTCCATCATGTGGCTGGGCATGCGGACAGCACAAATACGATGGATTACGGTATGAGGAGGGGCAATGAAGGCAACACGGCTACCAAAAATGTACGAAAATCAAATATTAGTAAAAATTAAAAAAAAAAAAGGTTAATGTTTTTATACGACGTTCACTGATAGGAACCGGTTCAAAAGACCAATTTGTTCACGAATCGGACATCACTATCGTTCACTTGGATAGCTGTTTTTGCATGTATTAGTGTTTCTCACTAAGACCATATCGCGTTGTAGTTCATGTAGTGCTTTTCTCTCCATCTGAAAATGGCGCAAATACAAATGCGATTCCGTGTTGTATTGGACTTAGATACTAATATATCAGTCGCATTAGTACAGATTCGCGGTGTGATATCACATGTTGTAGCAGGACCGACTGTATGTGGATACATACCATACATGTCATATCGTGCTGAATAATACTCTGCGTATGTCATACCATATTCACTTTTTTTTTGGTGGTGTTAAGCAGTTTTACACAATGCATTACTGTCAATAATTATGGTAAATGTTAAGTTATTTTGCGAGTACAGGTTAAGGTGTCCTGAATACAGAGCTCTAACTCAAAATGACCCATCTAGTCATTTTACTTTATTTAGCATACTTTAAAAAAAAAAAAAAAACATTTAAATTAATTTGATTTTAATGCAGGGTATTTTTTATTTTGCTAAACGTTAATTTTTTTCAGCTGACCGAGCATGAGGAACTGCAGCAGGGATATATGGGACAGCCGTTTGTTTGTTGTTATAACACACAGAGGTCAGGGATATGCTTAGCCCACACGCTGACATGTCCGTAAGGGCTGTGGTCGCGACCTGGGACTTCTCAGCCCAGAAAAGAACCTTCACGACAATTAGAGGTGTCGCCACATAGGTGCAGGATAATATCTAATGTGTCACTGTGGAGTCAGAACAAGGTGGATGCGGTAGGGCCTATATTATGTATGGGTATTTGATTCCTTGTGGACTAAAAGAATAGGAAATATTGCCAAATTTTGATAAATGACTCTGCCTTGTTTTTTTTTTTATTTTTAAAAGAACTACAGACCATTAAGTAAGCATTTTGCTGGCACTAATACATGTCTTCAGTTACGCTTTCAGAATTAAGAATAGGTCTTGCTGTGGAATTATCGTCTTTTATCCCTTACTAGTGTGAAACCTGGCAGGTGGGCTCCGGAGTTAGTTAGGAGGCTCCCGCAGTACAAGAAATGTGACTAAGGTTTCTGGGGAACTCATTGATGTCGGACAAGGTTGCTAAGTGGTCATGAGCCTCAAATGTCCCTGATTCAATTGCTGACTGAAATCTATCGCTAAACGTGCGGGTGGTATTTGATCGCTAGTTCACATGAACATCTAGATTCCTTTGTTTTTACGGACTTAAACCAGGGTATATATGCCTTGTCTGATCGTCACAGGAGGGAGGTGTGCGGTTCTGTGGGTTAGAACTCCAGCTCCTTTGATCAGAAGGTCTCCGGTTCAAATCCCGTAAGCGGAGTGATATCACCGTTGGGCCCTTGAGCAAGCCCCTTAACCCCAATTACTCTAAGGACTGTCTGACCTTGCTTTCTCAATTGTATGTTGCTTTGGATGAAAGCATCTGCTAAATGTAATGCAACGTCTTTTACCCACTGCTAGCACTGCTGAATTTGTGCTACTTCTAACAGGATACAGTTACCGTGTGCTACTCTGTGTGCTGCAACCACAACAGAGATGTAGCTCGCTAACAAAAATTAGCACACTCTCCATGCGTCGTTCACCCATGCAGTAGCCTGCTTGTTTTTCACATGAGAAACGTCATACAGTTAGCGGTGATAGACGAGGGGGGTCTAGCTTTGGCCTTTTCCAGCCCAAAATTAATCGATAAGAAGGTAAGCTTTCAAAGGGTCAAGGTGCAGTTTTGAAAACTGTGGGCATCAAACTGACAGTGCCTGAATGAAGCCAAGGTGGGGGTGTGGTGGCTAATGTGGAACAGGTGATGCTGTTTCTGTTTCTAAGGCCTGGGAGCATTTTCCCTTTCAGTCCCTGCAAAGCAACAAAGCACTTTTTCTGAATTACAAGCTGAGGAATATTGGCCTTAATTGGACATTTATACCCACACGGACCATGTGAAATGAAAACGAAAACCCCCCCATCGAGAACTTGTGAAACCAGTGACAGGCTGAAACGCACCTACCTTTTTGAAGAGCTTTTTAAATGGTTTTGTAGAGGAAGGACTTATTGATGCCAGATGAGCCCAAAAACCTCAAGATAAAAAAGCATAAATAGCCATTCTATAAATCCTTTATGTTCATCTGTAATTGCTTCTTTTGGAGTATGCAGTAATGTTTTATTTATTTATTTCGCATTTCCAAAATCAGCTTAGTGTAGCGTAATCAGCCAGAATCGGCTTAAAAACATGTGCGTACCCTAAAGCAATTTCAGAGTCGCATTAGTGAATGGAGAACATATTCTGAGATCTAACTATAGCAGGTTACATCTTGTCTTATGTTACCTTCCTCCCCACATAGCATCAGTTATTTCATATGAAATTCAGATATTTAACTTCTGAGCCATTCCTGTTGATTGTCCCTTACTGTTATATTTCATGTTTTGTATTGATAGTATTGGCCATTAGATTCTTTATGACCTGCAGATAAATAGCAGCCTCTACTTTGGGGTCCCAAACCTAATTTACCATCCTGGAAACCTCTGTTTAATCCGCTATTTTATTTGTTATTCAAGCACCAGAGAACAGATTATTATCCATCAGGACTAACAAGCGGAGTATCTCAATAGCTGGTAGTTTTAACCAGTTTCCTGTGGTGTTCCACTTTTGAACATTGTCTAATGAGAGAATTCAGTTTCATCGTTTTGGCACATACCTTAGTAACATCCATCGGATTCGCAAGGAACCTGCGCTTGTTTGAAAAATCTGGCAAATTTCCATCTCCTCTGTCCTATAATTACTTTCCCAGTGAGCCAAATTCCAGCAAAAATGCAAAGCAAACACCCAGTGTGACAGCTTCATTTGATTTGATTACTCTAGTTGTTGTTGTTATTATTATTATTATTATTATTATTATTATTATTATTATTATTATTGTACATACATAATCTATTATTATCGGGCAGAGCTCCATTATTGACAACAGGCATGACTTTAGCCATGTCCATGAGGTTTTTTTAATGGACCTGGCTTGGTTCATTAAAAACTATTCCAACAGTCATACTCTCATGTATAGGGAGCAGATTCAGCAGCTCTTTCCTAAGAAGTCCTCCTGTCAAAAATGAATAAAAAATCTTTGTTGGTCCTGCCACAGGAAGAGTATATGGCAAACGGCATAAAATGCGCTTCATTTCTCTTATTATTAGATACTGGCACTTGCATCAACCACATCGCAGCCATTTTTTTGTTTTTCCATCATAACTGAAAACACCTTCCACCATTTCAGTTGCTCATGTTTTCTTGCACTCAGCATCTTTAGCTAGGTTCCATGAAACATATAGAGGTGCCATTTGTAGTTTTGTGAGTGGTGATAACAGAATGATTGTATTCAGCAATCAAATTCACTTTTGTTTGTGATTATGATTTTGCAGGATAGTTGTCACTGAAGTGGTTATGGCATGTCTCAGTAACGCTTTATATTAACTACTATGCAGACTACTGTCTGAACGCTTAGCAAGCATGTTAGCTTAGCATTGGCATGGTGCAATAAAAT
The DNA here is from genome assembly GCA_025773925.1 of Cryptomyrus ogoouensis. Lineage (NCBI taxonomy): Eukaryota > Metazoa > Chordata > Actinopteri > Osteoglossiformes > Mormyridae > Cryptomyrus > Cryptomyrus ogoouensis. The sequence continues at coordinate 28,141,568 of JAOYFF010000116.1, forward strand.
CAAGCAAAATCACTATTTCCCGTCAGAATTCCGTTATCTAACTATGCTTTTTCTCTAGTTTTCACACATCCCATCTTACTCTCCTGTCAGGCTGCCTCAGCTTCTCTGATTCTTCCATTACCTCGATGTTCTTAGCCAAGGTATACATGCTTACCTCGGCATAAAGGCTGGCAGTCCGCCTCAGGTTTGACTCTAGTGGGCATTATTTGGATTGACAGATATCCACTGGTGCAGCCACTTTTAAAGTATGAAAGTTACCGGTTCAAGTCCTTATGCTCCACTACCCTGAAGTATTATTACAATAAAATTCCTAGTGGTATAAATAATTCTTGACTGATCTGTATAAAATAACATTATTTTCAGTGATAGAACGTGATGCAGATGATGGTAACAGTAGCAACTGCAATAGCTTTGTTCATAGGACCTTTGCAGTGGAGGTGAATTTAGTCGATTTTCGCTCTAAAGCAGACTTTATGCTGCCAACACAACAAATAATGATGCAGAGTCTTCCCAGGTTTCACAGTCTTGCAGACGTCAACCCTTTAATTTTCTCCACTAATGACGAGTCCATCTTGGCTGCAGAATCACTGCTATGAGCCAAACTGTCTGATTGACTTTGGCACAGACGAGTTGGCAGCAAAGTGTTAAATGCTGGGCTGCCTTGCTAGACTGTTCCCATCCCAGGCACACACTCTCTCTGTATTTCAACATTTAACAAACGGATAAAATGTGCTCTGTGATCCATCTGATGTGGAGAGGAGGAAATCTAGCATTTTACATACTCGTGATGCCTTCAAAACCAAAACTCATGTTGGCGAAGAAAAAAATATTCCAAAATTATTGCTCTAATTGTGTGTAGAGAACAGATGCATTTATCATTTCTCCCTCAGGCCGAAAGGGATTCAGAGCACAGTGGGCAATCATCTTGCATTCATCTTTTCAGCTTAGGTTTTTCAATTAATTAGTGATATGACAAACAGTACTGACTTTGCTTCTAAAACACCACATGATTTTCAGTGTTTTATTTTTTTAGGAATTATTGATTGAAAAAGAAGTTGAGGTGTCAAACTGTTTAGGGAAGGATCATGAATCACTAGCTGACACAACAAAAATGATCAAGTGTTCCTGTTTGGAAATATCATTTTCATTTTCTGTTCTTGCTCGTAAATCAGATCACAGTTTGACAAAATGGTATGTACTAAAAATTATGGAAGATTATCTGGAAATATGGGGTGAAAATCCAGTTTTTATATTACAGTTGCCTAAATAGTTTGCTGTACTTCTGAAATAATGTGCTTAAGTATATTTGTAAAAGATTATAAATATTTAATAACATTTATTTTGCAAAACCATCTGGAAAGATTGTGCATGGAAACATTTGATATGTAATAATCTGTCTTATTGGGGCCATAGGCTGTCGCTGTGTTCCGTGTCTCCCCAGTGCATCTTGGGACAGCAGCCAGTGAATTGCTGTCATAGTGAGATAGACAAGGCAGCCCTTGGGCTCGTTCAGCCACCATCAGTCATCAACATAACAGCCCACTCTGTGTGTCTATGCAGACTGCTTCTGTTGAAGAGTAGACCATCTCCCCCATACCTGCAATCACTGACCCTCTGTCAACAATGGTAGTTTCTTTACTGTGTATGCGGATATTGAATCTTTTCAATCTTTTTCTCTTTTTGCTTTGCAGAATTTCAGGATATATAATGTTAAAATCCATTGATATTCCAGCAGCCTATCCTGGTAATAGTTGCAAGGGGGTACCGGAGCCTATGCCAGGCACCATAGGGCATGAGGGAGGGACACACCCTGGAGGAAATGCTGGTGAATTGTGGGGCACGTAAGCGCATACATACTCTATGGGCGATTTAGAGATGCCAGTTAACCCTAACTGCATGGCTTTGAGCTGTGGGAGGAAGCCCAATCGACACAGGCACAACAAGCACCTTACTTACACAGAAAGCTGAGGCAGAATTCGAGCCTCAAAACCAGAAGGGGAGAACCGTCATACTGCCCCATTACTACTATATATATGATGCAACTCAAATTAAAGTAATAAAAAAACTGCTAGCGCAGTTTGTTTGCCTTTTCAGTGGCTGTATCTAATCCCTGCATGTTCCTCTCCGGTGTCTGAGCGAGATCAGCCAGGGACGGGGTCTCGCCTTCTGAACAGAACAGCAAGCTTCTGCCTTTGCTGTATCTCTCGCTTGAGAGTCTGCAGCATCTACAGTATGCGTAGGAAAATAGCACAGACTCTTTGCAATCTTTATTTTTCTAGTTCAAGTACAGCATGTTTTTGAGTTTTGAGTGCGTATAAATATGTCCCACTGAATAAACACAGGCTATGTTTGCGTGTATTTACGTTCTGTGTGGCTCTGTAAGCAAAACCATTATAGCTGCATGGATGTGAATTGTGTATTTGACATGTTGACTTAAAGATAGTACTTCAAGATCCTAAAATATATAATCGTTGAGCATTTTATTTCCCTAATCGGTTAATGGTGAGCAGTTGAGCTAAAAGTGCTTCCTAAAATACGTTATTTAGTTTACAGAAAAGCCTTTTGGGGAGTGTGTGAAAGGTTTACCTACATACTATAAACGTCATCTCCTCTCATGATGCCCAGAATGACTAAATCTCAAATGCAAATTAAAATAAAGAAGAAGAATCTTGCCAGCTGCTTCCACAGAAAAGTAATTATAGGAACAAACTGCTGGTCATGGTGTAGATCCTAGGAACCATTTATTACCAAAAAGGAAAGTTCCATCACTTCCATCATTAAACTTCGGAACCTCCTATTTGTAGTTTTCGTAACTGCCACTGAACTGTACATTGAAGAGGTTGTTAAACAATATATCATTCGCACTACATAGTGGGACTTATGTAGGTATGGATTTGTATCGTCTAATACTAGCCATGTGCTCGTTTTAACAGTTTGACATTTTCCAACTGTTTTTGGAATGTGAATGCCCCTTTTGAAGTCCTTTGAAGGGTCACATTGACATGTGTCCCGTAATGTTGATTAGGTTAATAATGGATTGTTGATTAATACACCTCCTGGTCAGGTTTTACCACTTCACAAGGCACCTGGTCCTTGACCCCTTCATTCTCAAAGAACCAGAGGTCACTATGGGGACAAATGAGGTCCCTCATTTGTATTCATGCATTTACCACACATGTATGAACCCATAAACGTTGAGAAACGTCTTCTCTTAAACCTGTGCACATTTGAAAGTTATTAAGTCTTGAAATACTAGAAGCATGCATGGGGTTTTTAAAATCATGTAATAAAAATACTGGTGCTGACCTCTTCTTCCTCAATGCTGCTGATTTAATCCATGGTCAGTCAATAAAGCAACTATGTTCTTTTAAAGCAGAGTCATATCACTGCTCAAAAGGTTTGGAAGAATACTCCCTAATGTCCGCAAATGATAGAGTTACTCCCGAATCATCATCTTTGCAGATGGAACTGATTCAGCATTTAGGAGTTAGCCTGGAATCATTTAGCTGCAGACGCCTGTAGCCGAATGAGATGATTGTATTTTGGCCTGTTAGCCAGAAACAAATCCTGCAACCAAATAAGGATCATCAAATTGTTCAGATATATTTCCATTCAGGCTGCATATGAATTCATTAGGATCTGGAGCAATGCTCATATGCCGGTGCAAATGAACTTGCATATCAGCACGGATGCTGCAGAGTGTGTCTGCCCTTAATTACATCTGTACATGGCATTTAGTCACTTGTAAACATAGTGTGTTCTAAGGCAGTGTATAATTCCAGGATATTGTATTTGAGCCATTTTCCCATGACAAGTACATATTGCCTCGTACATCTGCTGCCCCTCAATAAAAATATTTAGTAGAATGTAAGGCCTTCCTTTGCAGGCTATAAGATACATGATTTCAGATTTTATGGGCAAACTAAGCAATAAATATCTTATTCTTGTACCAAATCTCGTTGAGGTTACTTGAAATATAGTTGGCTGTCATATTAATGTTCAGCCTAAGTAGTTAATCGCTGTGGTTCCCAGTTGGGATGTATACATGTAAATGAGGTTTAAGATCATAAAGTACATGTTCCAAGACTCCAGAGTTCTTCATTGTCAATTCATCCATGTATGAGTACACAGTGCATTGAAATACCTTTTCCCATGGGCTGTCTGTGGTGCTACACATAAATACAAATACAAAAAAAGTAAACGCATAACATCAACAACACAACATAATACAATAAGATACAAATATAAAAAGTGTACTAGTGTTCCATCCTCAGTTGTAAATATTGCACTGGTGATAAGCTTAAGCTTTGAACACTTCTTATTTTCTTTTTTTAAATTTAAAGTAATTGAAATTGGAAAAAAGGGGGAAAACCATATTTAGTTGCTATAAATCGGCTCCTGGAACACGGACCAGAAACCTGGGGATTGTGGCCATGTGCACAATGTACCAACAAAGTGTTTTAGCATTTCTGTCGTTTGGTTCCTCTTATATTGGCCTGCTGTGAACCTTGTGAGTATGTGCTGTGCTTTAACCTTGGTAAGGGACAGGACTGAAGCAAACACATTTCTAGAACACACTGCAGTAGAGACGAGAATGACTATCCATCCATCCATTTTGTGAAACCTCTTAACCTATTCAGGGTGGCGGGGGTTCTGGAGCCTGTCCTGGAGGCTACAGGGGTAAGGCAGGGAACAACCCAGGATGGCAGAGGAGAATGCGACCTTAATTTCAAAGTGCAGTGTATTTTCTCGTCACAATGCTTGAACTTCACACGCTTCTGCTTTCATTCTGAAACATCCACTTTCTCTCTTTGTCTGTGGTTTGTTCACTGTTTCTAGGAAGGAGACAAAACAAGATCCACTTCTCATTCGGGAAGAAGAAAACGCTGCAGCCAAAGCCCGGGTCGATCCTGAGGCAGATGACCTGTTTGATGACTTCTAAGGACTGTTTGTAGAAAGGAGATGTGGATTTTGTAACTGTACTTTCTTTGTCTATAGATTATCTGTGTAATCCAGGTTACAGAAGATTACTGTGGGGAAAAAAAACAATGAATAATGCTAAGTTTAACAAGTGTTACTTAGCAAGTGTGTGTGTTTTTGTAAAACAATCATATGTTAATGAATTGTGCTCCAAATTGTGAAGATTAATGCTTATACCCATCCATCTTCCAGCTGCTTGTCTAGTACAGGGTTGTGGGATTAATTCATAGTACAGAAGATACTTTCATCGTTTGTAATCGTATGTTGCATTTTGCCTCCAACGATTAACCAATGTGAAATGAAGCATACAAGATGACATTGGGTGATTTAGCTGTTTGTTTAATATGTAGTAGGTATAATTTAAAAAAAAAAAAAAAAAGAAAACGCGCTGCAATCATACTTACTGTTGGTTGCATAATAAATAATGACTTCATGCCAACTGAGCAAACTTCAATGCCACACAGGAGCCTTTGGTATTCAGAGAGTACTGCAAGTCCAACAGTACTCTGCTTTCCAGAGTACAAGGTTTTAATGAAAATGTATTGCTCATTCTAGATGAGGTTAAAAAGGTCATTTCTTGATCTAAATATCATACTCCTTGTTCTGGGGTTAGGAACTGCTCCTGTTTCATACATCATAGATATACCAGAATTCATCAGGGAGCAGGCTGTTGTTCTGTGTCTAAAAGTTGCCATTGGAGTTAATTTTGTCTTGGAATTATACAGATACATTGTGGAATTGTGGAAATGATTGTGCCTATGTGGATTCAGTTCACATAAGTCTAGCATCAAATTTTCAAGCACCCAATATCGGCTCTTGACGTGATGAGGACTTATGTTAGAATGCTTAACCAGGGAAAGGGCATTGCGAAGTTAAAGATGAAATTTTCTCTCAGATTGCTCTACAGCCATTAGCGTGCCAGCACTAATAGATTTTGTTTTTTAAGAAAATAACTACAAGGCTGGATCGTTATTACTCATATATTAGCCAATATGTTTTCAGTAAATAACTTAAAAATGATCATCTATAACACAAAGACAGGCCAACATTTAGCACATATAACCCACTCTGACTGGAAATGTATATAGTAGATTTATCATACTGGAAGATTCCACATCTACTCATAGTTAAATCCTGACTATACTTCCACTTCAGTAAAATACAATTTAATGTGTCATCTGTCAACTCCTGGTTCTCATCTGATAAATATGAACATAGGCCTATGTGAAATCCCCTTACCAGGACCGGTTATGTACGAGTTTTGCTCGTCTGCCAAGAACAGCATTCACCTTGCGTGCAGCATTGTTTTTTGTCTCATAAACTTCCGATTATAGCTGTTAAGTAATGCATCCCCTTTTGATTCATACAAAAATATGCACAGATAGAATGTAATCTTAACGTCTTAAAAGAAACGTTAACGGAGGATGTATTACATTGCAGAGCTGATGATAACTAAGCCAAAAGAGCCCTAAATATGTGCTGGTGGCAGCATTTCATCCTAAGGCTTATGAAAAACAATAATACAGGGGGGTGCATTATATGACAAGCCCAATTTTCTAGTTGCCGAGATTTGCATCACCCTTTTTTCAGCCATGATGCCCGAAGCATATCTGAAATTTACACTGTTAAGCCAAAACTGCCTAAAACACATGCTGGTAACACCATTTGATTCAACAGTGTGTGAAAACAAAGGGTTGTAATTAAGCTGACATCATTGTCAAGTACGCATAAATGAAAACGAAGGGGCGTCCATTTTACCGAGGAAAGAGTTAGACGATCATGACTATTGACTGTCGTGTGTTTGGCTGTAGTAACAACAGCAAGAAAAAATCAAAATCTACGTTTCTTTTGTATATCTTCAGTTTGTAAAAATCAAGGCAAAGAAACCGAAGAACTAACAGAAAGGTGACGGAAAGCTTGATTAAAAGCCATCAATCGAAAGAACAATACTGCCAGGAGTGGTAGGTTCTGTGTCCTGATCATTTCCTTACAGGCAGGTTAGAGCCACACAAATGTACTTTTCTAAACGTACTAAATATATTTCAAACTGCAGTTTATCTTTCAGGAATACTATGCTACGTCAGTCATAAATATGACGCCGATTACTGACTGCATCATAAGCAGTTATATGGTCTACAGTTATACATACATGCATAGATACACACATACACACCAGTGTCTTCTGAAATAGGGTTATAAAAGTGTCATAATTGATGATGAAATGTTAGCATTTTTATGTGTAATGTCGAAGTAAAATTAATACAATTCTTACAGTGCCTTGTGCTTTATCAAACATACGACCTTTTAATTAACTATCAGTACGTAATTAACCCAGTTTGATAGAGGCCTTGCTAATGCTGCAGGTATTTTTCACTTCGTATCCTCATGCTGAAAATTTGCTTTAAAGTGCATGTAAATGATCATGACAATTATTCACTTATTTGCATGCATGAGAGAGAGCCTTAGATAGAAGTTAACAGAACCCAGTCCCCCCCTATTTCCGACGCCCCTGGAAACGGGGCGGAACCATACCGCATGGGCATTTTGCACTAAAACATCTAGTTTGTTTTCATCATCTGATTGTACTACAGACCTATAAATGACGGGCCAGTCTGCCGGGATGTTCCCCGGTACGTACTGCCGATGCTGCACAGTCGGTGAACGTGTAGGCCAGCGGTCAGGAACTGGCGGACTGGCGCGATCGCTCCCTCCCCCAGCTAACCCAGTGAGCTCCGGCTTTGTGTTGCTAATGGAATTTGGCCCCCGGGGAAAAATAGTGGCGGACCCCTGGTGTAGCTTTTCAGCTTTTTATGTCCAAGAGGCACGTGTTAAAAGCTCTTTTTAAGCGTTTTTACAGTTAGCGGTGTTAGGATTATTTCATTGTAGCGTGAAGTTTAGAGACAAGGTTGCCAACTTCGGTCAGCTGGCTGGAGTGAGATGTTCAGTTCTAGACAAGTCTGCATACGCATTTACATGTATGTAAGAGTTTTATTACCTTGTAAATAGTCTATTGCGTTTGCAAACTACTCCAGCGCTTTAAATGTAGCTAATTTTAGGGTTATAACGGAATAATATAGATTTTCCGTAAGATTTCTTGCGTGTGTGAAAGCCAGATGCGTTAGAGTTGGCAACCCTGTAGAGATATTAAGGTGTGTGTGTGTATGTACTGTTTCCCCCTACAATTAATACAGAGTTACTTTAAAACTTAATTATTAGTATCAGTAATGGAATGGGGTTCTTTGTGATACTGCGGACAACATTCAGTTCTCGAAACAGAAAAAAACAATTTACTTGAGAAACCCAATGCAATGTTTCCCATTTGTATAACTTCCAAGTCATGTAACTGTAAATCGAATGTTTTGCGAAGGAAAACGAGACTCTGGAACTGAAATCAAACCGGAATGAATAAGCAGATGTGGGCTACTACAGAGAAAATGGGAGTTTTGTGGCGTTTTAACAGTGGAGTAATCCGAAACACATAAATGCCAATAAAATAAATGGTACAGTACGGCGTGGATCACGCAGATATACCTCGAGATTCTGATTCTGCTGATTTTCCGGTCTGTTACTTTATTCTGATCCAGATCCTGCCTTGCTGATTTATGCAGTCCATGCCTTTCTCTGCGTTACGGTCTCTCCCCCGTGTGGAAACGTGCGTAATGCCACATAAAGACCGTATTCACCTAACAGTGTCTTTAGCAGTAATCAAGTATGTGTTTTGTTTATATTCAGTGCATGAGTACGCTACTTGTGTGCAGCTCTTACTTAGGCCTATACAGGTTATGTATGAAGTCCGGGATGACAGAAATAGTGTGAGTTGTTTTATGCTACTGGAACAAGTTTTACCCCCCTAAAAAATGGAATTAATTTACTGTAAAATAATGTTGGCCTAATATGCCCCCCATTGCATCGCCGGTGGATATAATCTTAATGTAGATTATAATTCAAATAGACTCGTCATCTTTAATAGAGCAGGACTATACATAATTACAAAATTATAGATATGCGACAGACATTTCTTTATATCGACTGAGTAATTCAGTAGCATTGATCCCTTAAAGCTTGTAGAACATTATACTCAAATGATTTTCTTTAGTACTTTATACTAAATACATTATATTGTGTTTTTGAGTTAGATCTGGCGTTTCGGTATTATCCTATGAACACAGTCATCAATCACACATCTTTGGTGAGCGCACTGAGTAGGTTTATCGGGACACGGCTGCCGTGTTATAGGTTCGAGCCCCGCGTAACTCACACTTACAAGATGTATGATTGAGGCTAAATGGACCCTGTAAAGTGCCGATGGACCTTACGGCGATGCTGATTGGACGAGACGCTATTGAAATTCGGGACCACGCCCACGATGACGAAAGAAGGTTGTAAATAGATTTTGAACTTAGCCGACTGATCTTTGCTCTATTAGGCAGCATCCAAACAGGCTACAATCTGTCCACCTTCAGAAAGAAGAGCTGTGAACAGGAAAAGTGAAGGCTGACCCTTTTGTTCTGATCACAGGGAAGAGCTACTTTGGACTTAAACTCGCACACTGGGACATACTGGAATTAAGGACACATATAAACTATTCATTCATTTTGGATTTACAAACCTATCTGAGGTATTGCCGTTGTTTTACTACATTTGGGTTTACTTCCATAATTAAATTGATTGGAATGACGTGTTTAATATAGGTTGTATACATGTTAAGTAGTGTTCAGTAAAATTTACAATGTCGTTTAGTTGTAGCCTATTATGACAATTGAATGTTTCTAACGAAGTATGCAGAAACTTTTCATATGTCCAAAGTTAAAGCTAGTTTTTATGTTTGTTTTTTATTAATCGCAATCAATTTTTGATACAGGTCCTAGTCAATCTATTCCTCGATATCATTAATCTTCAAATACTGCCGCAAGGCAGAATAGAGAATCTTTTCACTGGACCGACAAAAGGATCTAGGATGGATAGAGCCTTTCACATCCTGACAGAAAACCTTACCTCTTATCCGTGCCTTGTCTCTCAGCCATCAGCACCTTTATTAACAAGCTTTTCAAATGCATTACCTATTCCCTATGGCGCCATAAAGTTTATTTAATATATACTACCTGTATATATAATGTTAAGATCGCACTTATCACAATTACATATTGCTACTAAGACAAGTTCATTCATTTATTGTTGTCAATAATAAAATTTGAACCGGGCTAATTAGCAATCACACAACTTCAACGCATGTAAAACAAGTCTGGGTTGGAGTACGTGGACCATTGTTACAAGAAAGATATACTTGATCTCATTTCAGGAACGCCCAAACACAGATGCTATATTCAATATTGTCATCTGTTGAATGTGCCTTAGCCAATAATAATACGGAATTATGTTATTATTATATGTTAAAATCATCATAGCCGCAAGCCAGCTCTTTTGTAAAGTGTGATTTCCCGTTACTTTTCATTCTGCTCGCTGTCTATCATGACCGGCAAGTTACAGGCGCTGGGAAACGTGCTACAGACTGGTGTGTCTTCTTGCTTTGCGTCCGGAGAAACTGAGGTTTCCAGAGAATGGTCTGCCCTGATCTGGCCGTTTTGTCATCAATACTTTTGTGTTTTCGATCTGAAGGGCGCTATTTAGGATGTGTAGATGGCGGTAAAACACAGTCATGTTTAACTGCTGAAGCGCAATAAGCGTGTTTCACAGGCGCCGATTCATTGGCTTCCAGGTTTTCAGGGCATCTAGCCAACTCCGATAGACAGAAGTAGAATAAGGGCAATTTAGCCCTTTAGTGAAAGTGACTTTTTATATGTCCACATAACAAGCTTCATTTAGACAGAAAATGGAAAATAACCTTTTTTTTTTTTAAACCAGCTCGACATTAAGAATTGGGTCGAATTACACAGACTTGGACTAGTCATGGAGAATTTCGTTAAAAATAATGACATATAAACGTTGAAAAATGTCTTAATCATAAGACATAAATGCACGAATCTATGAACACGGATTCCAATCGATTGTTTTCAAATAAACAATTAGATACAAAATATAATTGAAGGTGATTTATATTACTCGATCTTAAATTTAAGCGCTGGCTCACTTCATAGGTTCCTAACCAGATGTCAATATGCCACAGCCTAATATGAGGACACTGTGACACTTACACGTAACTCTTTGTTACAGGTACGGGATATTCGCCCATTTGGTTTTGCCTGGTGAGAGCGGAGGTTATATATATATGTATAAAAGAAATCGATCTTGATTTCTTGAGAAGAGGATATCATTTGAAGTCTGCAACTGAGCTGTTAAAAAAAACAAATCTGAAAAAACCAATTCCAAAGCTTCTTTTGCTGGGAACGATTGCAGGTTAGTCGAATGTCACAGTTTGCTTAGAAACCTTTCTGGGTTTGCTGCTTCTGTGAAGTCCTCAGGTTTCCATGGCGCTCTCCTCCCAGTTACGTTTGTAGCAGTTAATGAAAAGAGCAGTCTTCCAGTGTCATGACTCACTTACGACGACGTCTAGAGAAATGGGAGGGACATTGACCCTGATCCTTTGCGTCCGTTTTAGGTCTCATAACATGACATCACGTAGGACCCCCGCTATCGTCTTATATAAATGAATCTTGAAAACATACGATGTATTACATGTGTTCGAAATAGCGCTAACAACAAAGTAATTTTTCATTTATCATTTATCTGAAATGTATTTAGATTCAATTCCATGTTGTCACACGAGGGGGGGGGGGGGCTCATGGGTGCGGCCAAATAGCCAAATGTAACACCTTGACAGCGGATTAATAAAGTCGATTTAGAGACATCAGTTCAACTAATTTGCATGGATTTGGACTGGGAGAACAGGAATCGCTCCTGACCCCAGAGCTATACCACTCTAATATGTTCACTTTCTCTGTTTCAGATTGAAGATGGTATTGGATATAAAGTATTCCCTGTGGATATTCTTATTATTTTGTACATTTGATGTGCTTGGTAAGATCCTACCTGATGCAACATTCTTATAATATATTTAATAACTACTTGAAAAAAACTTTCCTTAAGGAGGCACACATAATGTTGTTGTACATTCCTACTTAAGGCATTAATTTGCCAGCAACTAAATATAAGTTATGTACTGATCCCATGTTTGTCCATCATTAATCGATCATAGCAGTTCATGTATTCCATGCAGTTACTATATGTTACTATGTATATATGATTTGTACTTGAGTAGTAACTGAGTTACTAAGGTATTTGTAGCCCCCCCATGTAAAGTGTTACCCAAAAATGTTATTTTGAGTCCTCAGACCTGGTTAGCTATCACAAACAGCTACATTTACTCAGAAGACACCTATATTAATATTTGTAATGTCTTCATGAAATTGATTAAATGTTTATCAATGTAGGATTTAATCTATAAATGTCATGGTTACATGTGAGGACTAAAGACCATTCAGTAGATTAAACCTTTACCAGACACCAACAGGACTCTTATATGAATGGTAGTTTTATCAGATCCGATGTGTAGATTAATTACCTTATTTGACACCTAGCAGCAATATTATTTTTCAAGGGGCTATTAAAAGCATAATAAGCATAGTCACTGGACTATGGAAAAATGGCAATTATCATCTGCCTATAATGTTCCAAAATGAAGTTACTGAAGCATCACATTTCTATATTTCCATTTCAAAGACAGTCTGTCAAATCTGGAACTAATAGTACAATGCAAATCAAAAGGCAAATTGCAGCACAATACCAGGAAATGAGTCCCATATAATTTGGCCAGAGAATTTAGCAATTTGCCACATTCCACAACCACTGCAACTGAGTTATGCAATGATGGGTTTGTTCATTTTAATCAAAGTAACTCCTCTGTGATTTAAAATGATTGAACTTGACAGTATATTGAACTGACTTTTTTGTGCCAGTGTGCGTCTTGAGGGGTATACTGGAAACATGCGCCTTTTGAGACTTCCTGAACCCACAAGATAAAAATCTAGCTTTGCAGTTATTGCATTTCAGTGTTGCTACTGCATTATTGTTAACATGCTGTTTAAAGCAGAGTGAATAGCGATATTAGCAACTGTCAGTTCACTGAACATCATAGGGTGTGTTGTCTCTCCTGAGAGAATAAAATTGAAATTTACAATCGTGGATTCTTAAGCTGAAGTCTTTGCCTGCAGAGACGACGCGGCACTTAAGGGTGGAGAAGAGTGACCCGGTGAGCGGCTCTCTTGCGGCGAAGGTGGTCCTGCCCTGTCACTTTTCCACTCTGCCCACCCACCAACCGGATGCCAGCACTGATGCTACTTTGATAAACACCACCCCCACTGCACCCTCGACCAGCCCCCCTGACCACCTGCGCATCAAGTGGACCAAGGTGGTCGGTGAAAGTGAGACTACGGTACTGGTGGCCCAGAATAGTGTCATCAAAGTGGGCCCAGTCTATAAGGGCCGGGTGTCGGTGCCCAGCCACCCAGAGGACATCGGTGACGCCTCCCTCACCCTCGCCAAGCTGCGAGCCAGCGACGCTGGCATTTACCGCTGCGAAGTCATGTACGGCATTGAGGACACGCAGGACACTGTCTCTCTGGATGTTAGCGGTGAGTTATTACTGTTTGTTTCTTTCTTAAATCAATTGAAATACGTTTTTGCTTTCAATTTTGTTCAGTCTATTTAAAGGCAGAAATGCCAGCCCTTCACAGGGATGCAGAACCAGTCCATGATGTTCTGAGTCCTTGTTGCTAACGGCTATGCTACACGCCTCCTGTGTTTTCACTCTCTGTGTCTCTCCTCTGGAGCAATAAGGCATGACTTACTTCCTGTTGTGGCCATGTCGAGGTCTGAGGTCACAGTTTTGAACTGAATCGTTTTCCAGTCTTGGTTTTGTCAGGTTTTTTTCCCCTCTGTTACCAAGAACACAATAATAGCAGTTTGATGTCCCCGGCCATCATAAGCGATGGTTTGTAATTTGATTATGGGGCATTGTAGGACGCCAACCACTATGGTACTTTAAAGTACTCGAGACAGATGTTACCTCTGTTTGTTGACAGTGGGCTGGTTCCTGGCCATAACTGACACATGTATGCCAGGAGACACACCTGCCAGAGAACAGAATACTTTTTGGCACAAAGCACTGGAACAGTTGAGGTTCCATTTCTGGGAAAGAAGACTAGAAGATGAGCAAAGGAAAATATAAGTTCTTTATATCATGTAAAACTATTACCTTCTTTGAATTGCAGCAGGAAAATCCAAGAGCAACCAATGCCAAGATTCACCTTCGGTTCATTGAAGCTCTCTCAGCACTTGACAAGTGCTACAGATAATGCCAGTTAAAAGAGCAGATACACTGCACTTGCTGAACCAGTTTATAGTTTTGACATCAATTCCCTGCCGCAGATCAAATCAAATGGGTATATTGGAGATTGTAATAGTGGATCAATGCCAAAGGTGGTTAGAAAATCTATGAATGGATCAGGGTTGGAGGAATATTGGTTTAAATATTCAGGCTTCAGTTTCAGACTTGAACAATGATTTTAGAAAATGAAAAATTACTGATTCACTAGTGGCCAAAATTGTGGAAACATTTCCAATTTTTAGATATTGCAAAACTTAATTCAACTGTTGCTCCAGTTATTTAATTGTCCGATGTACGATATTTGTAACATTCTTTGATTGTTTGTATCCGTACAGTAATTTTTAAAGCATAATGCCAAAAATGCTAGGTGTTTCCACAATTTTGGCCACTAGTGTAAAAATGTATCCAGCCACCTGTAGACAGGGCATGTGCAAACTGCACACACCCACAGAGCAGTGGCAGGATTTGAATGTTTAAACTGGCAGTGCAGGGCAACAGTGCTAAACGCAGAACCACGTGTCACCCGTAAAAATGCATATGGATGAATGGTCTGTCTTCCAAAGATATTACGTAGACTCTGTCATGAAGCAGATAAAATCATTTTTTCCAGCTGTTTTGGTACTGCAATTTATATTAAAAATGGCCGTGGAAGTAAGCCTTAATAGATAGAGGGAGTGACTACTTGCTGGAGTATCCTCATAGGTGAGATGATAAATTTGCTTAGTTTAGATGTATCCACTTTCCCCCGGGCTTCTGTTAACGGAGTATAGCTTTAGTGTCCCGGACAGATTGACATAAGGGTCCTAGGACAGTACTATGAAGAACAGAGTATTCTGTGGTTTCCACACTGAACGTCTCTACAAGAATATAAGTAGACAGTATATTTGTCTAAATAGATGACACTGGGTTTTTTCTTTGTAAATTACCTTTAAAAACCTCCCAGCTGTGACTTTGGCTCCACCCCTTGGTATTTTGGCTACGGTAGGTTCTGGAAACAGACATGTAGACTTTGAGCAGCGTGCCAAAGGCTTGCAGCCATGTGGTGAACCTTGGTCTGGAATGACACATGCATGCACCATTGCCCCCTTTGCCAAGCATAGCACTCCATTGTTATGGTTGATTCATTCACAGAAAGTTAAGCAACACTTGTCCCCTGGGTTGTAAGTAATGTCTTATTATACCCTAGTAAATTACCGTGTTCTTTAAATTACATTTTTTTCTTCCGAGGCTTGTTAGTCACTAAAATGAATCATCATATTTTTTTTTCTAAATGTTTTCAGCTAGCGAACACTACACTGAGGCTCTAAAGCAGAGTTTTTTTGATTATTATTGTAACAGCTTACATGCTAAGTCATTATGCTCAGAAGAATGACTTAATATTTATGCAATGTCCTATTGTTTGTAAGTCACCTACTCATTGTGGCCATGCAGGTGTTGTTTTTCATTACCGGGTAAACTCAAGCCGATACGCTCTGGACTTCAAGAAAGCCGTGCAGGTCTGCCAGGATGTGGGGGCCTCCATCGCCACCCCGGAGCAGCTGATGTCTGCTTACGAAGACGGCTTTGATCAATGCGATGCTGGCTGGTTGTCAGACCAGACAGTCGGGTGAGCATTTCTTGATTATTTTATTGCTTATATTTTTATCATATTAGTTGCCTGCAAAAATAATATGTTTTTGGTCGAGCTACTTGACATCCAGTGCTATGGTTTCTAGTCATAATAAAACTAATAAATTTGCAAAGTGAAAGAAGACAAACTCTCCTGATCTTGGGCCATATTGAGGGTGTTTTAATAACCTTGAATGCTGTGCCCCTAAACTCTGCTAGATTTATTCCAAAACTGAAACGCTCAATGATGCTGCCTAATACTGAGTAAGATCACCACTCTCAAAGCCCACTGAGTTCATGCAATGTTTCCTCCACACAGGTATCCAATCACCAAACCGAGGACAGGTTGCTATGGAGACAAATACGGGAAGCCTGGAGTTCGAACATATGG
This sequence comes from Cryptomyrus ogoouensis, assembly GCA_025773925.1. Lineage (NCBI taxonomy): Eukaryota > Metazoa > Chordata > Actinopteri > Osteoglossiformes > Mormyridae > Cryptomyrus > Cryptomyrus ogoouensis. The sequence continues at coordinate 28,157,890 of JAOYFF010000116.1, forward strand.
GATCCGAGACCTCACAGAGACCTATGATGTATATTGCTTTGTGGACAAACTGGAGGGTAAGCAAACTTATGACCACTCCCAGTGTCACCTGGGACTAGCCTGCTTTTTGTGTGATTTTGCTTTTCAGGTAGAAGAACCATACTTTGCGATTCTTGTGGTGAGTATTTCCATGCAAAAATCAAGATAGGAAGTTCTCATTAGAGCATGCAGCATGACATCTCTGTCAATCAAGCTTGAATTAATGTTTTTCTTAATCGTATTTTGTATTTTCTAAAGTGCAAGGTAGTTTCAGTAATGGTAAAACAAATAATTGTTCCTTAATTTTCAAATAAAATATTAGCAGTGACACAGGCATTGCCAATAGGCATTTAAATTTGACAACAACCTTTATATTTGTGGGCTATATATTTTTGTGCTTTAATGTAGGCTTTTTATGACTGCAGCATTCCCTTTTATTGGCACACTGAGTGCCGTGTGATATTTTGCCTTTAAAACTTTATTTCAGTAGCTCAGCGGGGTTAGCCATGATCCAGACCGAAATTTTGGCCAACATCGGGAAAAAAAGACAGTTTACAAGATTCATGTCCCCGTGAAATATTATAAAGAACATATGTACTTGCATTAAACCTAGATTATCTAACAATCAAGGTTTTTGGGTTTGGTGGAGTTACAGCATAGATTAACATTTTTGTCTTCTCAGAAAGTAACATTACTTGGCTTTTTCAAGCGAAAAAACAGAATTGCATTTGGCAGGATTCCTATACTATGCTTTTCGCTTACACAACCGGACGCATGTAGATTTACATTTAGATTAAAGCCAAACAGAGATAGCAGAGAGATAATTAACCCTCAATGTTTCCTTGAGGTGCGTCCGGCACCCCCTGGCCATTTCTATGGCTACTACCATGTTGTTATTAAAATTACAGCAGTTATCCTCTAGGACATTGTAAG
>JAOYFF010000116.1:28172949-28202333 GCA_025773925.1 Cryptomyrus ogoouensis
GGGGGTTCAAACCCCTGCCATGGCGCCATGTGTGGTGGGGTTGCATGTTCTTCCCGAGTCGTTGTTTTCCCTTGGGTGCCTCGGGCCCCCCCCCCCCCCCCCACAGTCCAAAATCAGACTGAGGGTAAGTGGAGTTATCAAGTTCTCCGTAGGTACGAGTTTGTGTATGTGCCTTGTGATGGCTTGCAGCCTATACTGGACTGTTCCCTGTTTTGTACCCATGGCTTCCCATGACCCTGCATAGGATAAATGGATGGATGGATGGATGGATGGATGGATGGATGGATGTCAGCTTCAGGTTCAGTCTATCCCCAAAATGAATTAGTTATAAAGGTGAATAATAGATCAGTTTTTGGAAACAGTATGAAAAGTTTTATATCAGTCATTACAAGATTGGAGTGTTACTCTGAGGAATATAGAATTCCACTGTACATTTGGGTACAAAGATTTACAAAGTGAATCAAATAAGGTCATTAAATTAAAAGTAAGAGATTTTAATTACATTATGAGAAAGCATTTAACATTAGTATTTATTTACATTATCAAATAAAGGAGCTTTCAGGTGATACATTGTCATATCTTAAGTTGTATGAATGAGTGAATGAAAGAGTCTGTTGAACTATTTTTGGCTGTATGTTTGATTGTTCTGTAAACCAGGTGTTAATGAGTATGACTATTTAGCAGTAAACTGCTACAGGTACCAAACTTTTATTGACAAAGGCTTTACTTGACAGTTTTAGCAGGTCTCTCCTGGTCTTTTTTCTTTTCTGGGATTCTGTAGAGCTGTAGAGCGTCTTGCACAGGAAGCACAGCTGGAGGTCAGGTTTAGGGCAGGCTTTGGAGCCAAGGAAATTAGCTGAATGGTCATTTGGGGAGACTTGGCTGCTGTAATTTTAATCCAGATGCTAAGGAAGCATAATGCTAACCTTCAGCAGAATAAGAGTCCATCACCTGGCATGCTTAGTTATCTCCAGGCATTTCTCTAAAATAAGTTTAAGGAGTCACAGACTGTTCCAGTAGTTCCAGGTGTCAGGAAATGTGTGAACTCTTTTTTTCATAGTTTGCATGACTGCAAATATAATAATGCTAATAATGCTAATGCTAATTAAAAAATAATAATAATAATAATAACAGCACATGCATTACGCTACAAAAAGTAACAATAATGCAATAAAGTAGCACATGCCACAAAGTTAGGAAATTTCTTTCATATTTATAAGCCTGTCCTGATGTCTTGGGCTTCACCAGACGTGGGAGATTGCCACAGGGATGCCTCAAATATCCGAAAATGATGATGATGATTATTATTATTATTATTGTTATTATTAATAATAATAAAACAACTGTCCAGGGAATTGTTTCTAAGTATATTGACACATTGTCAGATTTCATATTTTTGTATGTTGTGACAGTGGTAGAGTGAATAGGCCTTCCTCTAAACCAGAGAGTGGGGTCCTTTTCCTGAGCTGACTTGCCTGTTTGTCCATCTGCCTGTGTGGGGCAGTACTCCCAGGCTGAGTCCCTGTTCCTTTTCCTCCCAGAGCACAGCTCTATAAAACCTGTGGCTTTTGCAGGGACACAGCTGACGTTCTCTCGTTGGCCGTGTCATGTATGTCAATATTGCTGCACCTTCGGCTAGGCCTCCAACAAACCGAAGCAGCAAGGATGTTAGCAGCCCCAGTCGGACTCGTTTGATTCTTCGAGTGGCGTTTCTGAATGCAGGAGGACAGTTCATGCTAGACTGTGTTAGGATTTGACCCGATAAACACAGCGACATGGTGGGTGAAAACCTCGTGGTCCTGCGATTGCCCAGTGGTCATTTACTGCTGTGCCTGACCGCTACACACAGCTGCTTTCTCAGGATTTGCTGCCAGAGAATCGGAAGAAAAAAGGAAGAAAAAAGAGGGACCATTATTTTTCCAAGTGGTTTTACAGCTGGAGAAAGGATTACAATATATAAAGGGATGGTATTAGGTAATTAGATAAAAGGCCTTCACATTGTTTTTATTTATGGTTTGTTTTCTTTTGTATCAGTTTGTTTTGTTTGTTACTGACGGAAACATCATTTTAAATATCTGACTTGAGTTCAGAAAGCTTTTTAGCTTTGCATTATTTTGTAGGTTTAATTTTTATCTCATTGTTTTCAGTTATTGTTTTAATTCATCAAAAGAAATTGCTATTTACAGTTTACCCTGTTTGTAAACATGGCTGCTTCCTCCTGCCCTCATTTTGGCTCCTTGTTTGGCTGTTCAGGCTTCCTATGGGACCAGATCACCAGAAAAACTGAGTCACTTTCGCCAAAGACACCATAAACTTCAGTTCCTCAGTGCAGTTCCCACATCCAGCCATTATGCACCCACATTTTGTTCTCTCAAACCCCATTTTTGGTGCTTTGAAGAACTGAAGCAGTAATTATGATCTTTTCCCCCCATACAAATGAGCAGTAAATGCCACCATGCTAGATAATTCCATGCTAATATGCAGTTGATATAAGATTTGTAATTCACAATTGCTTATGGAGGAAATGATTTAATTCAACTGAGCTAAATAGATTTAAGGGGAGTGACCAATCAGTAGAGAAACGCTGCTCTACATCATTTTGTGGGATTCCCAGATGTTCCCAAGCCAGATGGAAGATATAATACTTCCAGGGTGTTGTAGGTCTGCCTTGAGGTCTCTGTGGAGTGGGACGCATCCGGAAGCTGACCAGGTGGCCTCCATATGAGATGCCCAAGCTTCCTCGGCTGACTCCTCTGGATCCAAAATAGCAATGGCTCTATTCTCTATCTCTGGGAGAACGTCCAGACCTCCAAACTCCTAACCTTCTCATGGAGAGTGACCCCTGGCAGCTGGGTTTGGCCACTTGTACTTGTGAACTTGTGTGTTTTATTCAGTCACTACCTACAGCCTATGAGCATGGATAGGGATGTAGATTGATCGGTATATATGGGACAAACTGCATCATCTACACTTCTTGGTAGGGCTGCTCTTGGTGATAAGCCAGGCAGATAAACCAGACAAATTACTATCTAGCAAAGACCTCAAAAAGGAAGTTAAAGATGGTGTGTCTTGTCTGATATAGGGTTACCAGGACACATTGCTGGAGCCAGGGCTGTGGGTGGTATTTACTAATGTGAACCATGTGGCCGGTTCACCCACAAGCCCCTCTGACCCATAAGGTGAAAGGTCAGATAGCGTGACATTTAGGGAAGACATATACACGGGAGTGACACTTTAAAGAGTCTCTTTTAGTGTTACCTGAATATCTTATCTTCAGAAGTGTGTCAGACAAAGGTAATGTCAGTTGTTACAGCCTTGGCTCAGGGAGGGCAGAGTCTTCATCATCATCATCGTCATCATCATAAGCACCCAATATGCTAGTTAGTCAATGGATTTTAATAATAACGCAAGGTGTTTATTAAAAAAATATTAAGCAAAGACAAATTACCTCAGGACTGAGGCATTAAAAACGACAAACAAAACTATTATGTGGTTTTGACCTATCAAACAAAAGCAAATAAACAAAACTCTTACCACCCTAGTTGTAACCAAACAGGAAAAAATACAAAGTAAAAATGTGCACCCACTCCATACCGCTTCCTTACCCTCAGTAACATTAGTTTAAACACAAAAGGAATACAGTGTATTCAAAGTCGGACATTCCCAGCACAGGCACAGAGTGCTGGGCAAACAGAACAGCAACTAATGGGAGTTGGGGGATGGTGCAGAGCTTTATTGGGCACCCATCTATCAGCCGTGGGGAGCAGAGTTTATCCTGCCCAGGTGTACCAGAGCAGTAATGGGGGGGGCACCAGAGCTGAGAATGGAAGACGGTCACACACACACACACACGCACAGACACACATGCACACACACATGTCGGGTATACCTATCCTTATGGGGACTGCTCATTCTTTTTCTATGAGAAAAATGCTAATGCTAACTTAATCCCTACCGAGCCCTAACCTTAACCATAAGTAACCAAACTAAATACAAGAGTTTTTTCACTTTTAGCTTTTTTCATTGTAGTCACAGATTTCTGTTAAATAAAGTTTTCCCTTATGGGGACCAGGAAAAAAAGAACATTCATTATGTCTAATGAAATATGTAAGCAACCTTACAATTATTTTCCTATTTCTTCTTTTTCATTATAATCCTCAGATTGCATCCTCTCTTTCAATTACTGCACAATTTGTTCTTTAAATGCTGCCACTGTAATGAAGGGGAAGTACTCCAGACTGATGTTACTGCAGTGCTCAAGCTCTTTGTTTGTCCCATATGAAGGATGCTTGTGGAGTTTCGTTATTCACAAAAGGTCATTTTATTTACCTGTTCGCCACACTTGAGTTTAGTTTTATTTGCTAAGGCTGCTGTTTCAGACATGGACTCGCCTGTGAAGGGGAGCCCTTCTCTGGTGCTTACAATCCCTTTCACATTTTCACGTTTCACAGGAAGTGCTAACTTTTCAAGGGATATTTCACATTTGTGCTACGTTCTGAAAAAACTAATCTAGGGTCTGTTGTTAATCTGCCTTCACTGGATCTACTCTGGCACCAGTGCTTGTCAATAGAAACTCATACAGTAAATTTAGGAATGCTTTAAATGAATAAACACCATATTAGGAATTAACAACAATTGCTGCAAGATTTCAAAGGATATTTATGGATTTTATTAGTGCATATGTCAGTATGATCATGTTTGAATTACTTTACTTACATTTTTTCTGAATATATATGTATTTTTGTGCATTTTTTGCAGTACATACACAGTTAAAAGTTCTTCATTCATTCATTTGTTCATTCAGCTCTGAATTTTGTGAACTGTCAGTGTATACATTTTCCCTATATATTCTGTATGGCTTTTTATGACTAGTTAATTATTTAGAAGCAACTCTTATTTATGGTCCAACAAACGCACCCTTGTCATTTGGCGCACTGTAAAGCCTGATTCAACACAACGGCAGTTAAAGGAGATTTTGTTTGTGAGCCACAGTAAGTCATTTGTGGTTCGGCGAGCTGTAAAGGGCAATGAGATTCATTGTTAACAGAAGTAAATTCACCCACCAAAACAGGAATGATGTGCACTCAAGGGCCAAAAAATGACAGTATGAGTTTGTGAAGAACTACAAGTAGCTAAAAGTGGAACAAACATCTTCTCTGTGCTTGAGTTGATTTGTTAGTTTCTTTCTTTGGAAAGTTGTGGATGTCTTCATTGTTGCCTTGGAAGTCTTGCTATATAAAAAATAAAAGATTCCAGGTGCCTGATTAGAGCCTATAACTTAGCAGTCATTCAGAATAGTGTGCAGTGTACTCTTCTCTTACATAGAAATTTTTAGATACCTAATGCCTCCAGCAGATGTTCTGCACAAGGAAATCACTGACTGGAAAACGCAGTGACTTCTTTGGAGACCAAGGGATGCTGCTCAGAGTTTAATGTAGCATGTATGTGGGACAGTGATGCAAAGTGCTTCAACTGGATCGAACCCAATTCAAATACAGGCTTAGAACCGTGAAGCATTATTGTTCTAAGTTGATTACAATGCAAAGTATTTTCAAACTTTCTTGAAGTATTGTATGTTATGAAATATAAAATAAACCCATGGAGAATATAGGCCTCCACAAAAGTTTGATTGTGCATCGGCCTTTAGCCAGCATCTCATCTCCTGCCCAGTTAATGAGGGCTCGTCAGCCGTGTCTAGGCCTACATCTTTTAGGCAAACGCCACCCTAGACTGCGCTTTTGTTGTGTACAGTCTTACAGTACAGCAGCAAATGTGTGCTCCGCTTATTCAATTCTGATTGCTCGAATTTGACCGGATACCCTGCTTCTCTCTCTTATCAGACACGGAAACATGTGACTATGGCTGGTACAAGTTCCAGGGCCACTGCTACAAGTACTTCAGCCACCGGCGTACCTGGGACTCGGCGGAGCGCGAGTGCAGACTGCAGGGGGCACACCTGGTTAGCGTGCTTTCACACGAGGAGCAGCTCTTTGTGAACCGTAAGTGTCAGACGGCTTTAATTAAAAGCTCAGAGGGTAGAGGGTACAAGCTTAATTGGTTTCAGAGTCCTGATTTGCAGGCAGGAGATATTGTTAGAGATCTGCTGGTGACAGAATTGTCAATATGGCTGACGCATTCTTTTGGATGACACTGATGTAATTTAACACTCTTTCAACACTGAGCGGGGCTTGTCCTCTCCACTTTACCTCAGCCTACATCCATGGTGGTCAAGGAAGTGCCCAGCTGGAGAGCTTTAATTATAAGCTCCCAGGACAGCTGACTCTCTCATTGGTGTCCATTTCCAGTTTGTTTTCCCAGACAAAGCTGACGCACTTCACGTTCACAAGGTCCTCACTGAGATGTGTCTTCAGTTGTTTTAGGTCATAGGCCTTTGGCTGCCTTTTCTGCAGAACCTAGTTTTGGTTCCTGAACTAAGATTATGACCATCCCACTGCAGACAAATAAGAGTGTTCAATTCCTATATGTATAATATCCATAATATATCCCTGGCAAATTGATTATAAGTTTAATGCTTATACACTACATTCTCCTATAATGCCATAGCTGTGTTCCAGATAACCTTGCTCACATGATACTCAATAACCTATATGAGTTTGTGGAATAATGACATTAATATTCAACTATAATCAGTAGCCAGGGAAATACTTCTGATTTCAATTGTAAAGCAGCCATTTGAAAAAGAAGGTATGATTAATGGAAAATGGGTTCATGATACTAATGTGGTCAAATAATTGTTTCTCCATGTGTTTCATTGTGCCAATCTCAGGGTTGGGACATGACTATCAATGGATTGGCTTGAATGATAAGATGTTTGAGAATGACTTCCGCTGGACAGATGGCCGACCCATGGTAAGGAAAGAATCTTTATTTTTCTGTGATGAGTCATACACTTTCCAGTTTTTGCAGTGTAAGAATAGACCTTCCAGTGCTTGCTAAAATTGTGCTAGTTTTGGAGAACAGTTTCTGTCTGACAGTGATGTGACTGAAGAGACTAAACACGGGAGCCAATTCATTTAGAAATATTCGTTTCCCACTTTGTCAGTACGGTTGAAGATATTTATCTCATACTTTGTATGTAAATACTTGGATCTTCCCTAGTAATCAAACAAGCTGTGTTGCGATGGAGTCTGTGTTTACGTGCGGGGATTTACAGAAAGACCTTCCTATCAAATTCAGATATGGAGCTGCACAGGAGGATAGGGGAGAGAAAACAGAAATAAAGGGGGGAGGCTGTTCATTCGTGTGATTTTGTTCCCGAACAATTGTGCGAAAAGATGGAGGGGGAGCTTTAGAGAGAGGTTGGTGAACAGGTGTAGAAAGACAATTTAGGAAGTGGAGGTAGAGAGTGTGGGCGACAGGAATTGGGGGGTGAGCAGATGGACCACACCTGTCCTCAAAATCATCACTGGGAAGTAAACTAACGAAAGAAGTCTGGGGAAAACCTACCAAGCCGAACTTCAAAAGTCTAACTGCGAGCATCTGTGCGGGAGGTATGATGCAGTGTGTTTGCATCACATAATGACAGAGGAGGAAAAACTTGAGCTACGCTGTTGAAAGACCAGAGGCAAGAGGCCAAGATCAGGAAGATTATTCATAGCTGTCTGAGGCCGATAGAGAGCAAGGCATCCCACACGTGAAGAAAGGAAGCAGCCCATGATATAAAAGCTTCAAGGTCAAAGTGCACATATAGCTATCCGTGCTGCTCATCCACGAAAACTGAAATCATTACGCTATGGTGCACTGCATTCTGGGAGTGTTCTTCAGATGCTGTCTAAACACACCTATATTCGTTGAACATATTTTTCAGGTAATACTAACTGTCAGGAAGGTTATCATGCAATGTTGTCATTGTTAACCCATTTACACATAATTTACTGTTATCAGTGATACTGTCATTAAGAGCAGATTACCAACCATGCATCCATCCATGCATCCATGCATCCATCCATGCATCCATGCATCCATCCATGCATCCTTCAACCACCAGTAGAGGGATGAAGAATAGCAGATATTGTAGTAATTAAATAAAGTGGATGCAGCACAAAAAGTTTTTATTTTCATATCCTGTTGTTTCTTTCGGGTGCTTAATTAACCTTTAACCAAGTTACTTGCGGCATTATACATGCGCAGCTGTGTTAAGAGGCAGATATGCCTCCTCTGCATAAAAGCATCCCCCAAGCAAAGGAGAGTAACAGTGGCAGCAGAATACTGCAGGGATCGCAGGTCAAGTGTAGGGCGTCAGTAAGATGTCGCAGCAGTACACTGTGTCACCCCAGCAGCCAGCTGAGAGATTGCAGCTCATCCTGGAAAATCCAGTAAAGTGTGCAGTGACAGGCGCGACTGGGAGGTAGGGGGGGGATCGTCCCCAGTCAACTACAGTCCCAACCTCTGCTCAGTTAGTGGTGACCCACGACTGCAAGGAGTTGTTGACACTTAAGTGCCATGTACAAATTCAAATCAAATTCCAATTCTGTTTGTCACGTGCATCATCACACATAGTACAACCTGCAGTGAAATGCTTATTGCATTGTACAGTGGAAGTACTCCAGGTGCAGAATGGGCTGTTCCAGCAGCCCCCTCACCTATCACTAATAAAATAACCTGAAAGGCTGCAAATCAAGAGCCATAGATCAAAATCAAAGCTGTGGCAAAACGTGTTGATTATTGGATTTCGTTAGCGGAGTTTTGCTTCTTAGGTCATAGACATTACATCATTTATGTCTGGCTTCCTAAGTCATATCCCTCAAAAATATAATTACCTTGTTACTGCACTGATTAAACCTGCAGTTAAATGCATAACTTCACTATTATTGATTTACATTTATATTAGGCCTGTTTTTGTTTCCATTTTTAAGGGTGGGGAGTTTCCCAGAAGAGGACTGTGTTTGATATCACTGGGCAACATGAGTTCAGTGCATTCCTCTAATCAAAGATCAGGGAGGGATATCTGGGTCAAAATGGGGACACTACCTTCTGTGGGCATGTTTGCCGTTCTCTCGCTCGTCCCTTAGGAACGGCGGTGCCAGTTAATGGTGGTGTGACGCCAGTGGCCACAGCCAGACTGCGGCCCGCTCACAGGCCCCTGAGGAGGGCCAATCGCTGCAGGCACTTATTTGCCAGAACTAACTGCAGCTCACTCCGTATCAGCCTGACACAAATTACTTCAGAATGAGCTAGTTTCCTCTGAGTTTTGAGGCAAGACGGAACAATATGAAGCCTTTGGGTGAAGCGATCACTCACTGTTGAACAACTGCGTAGGAATATTCTCCACCATTTTCCGTGACTTTTAAAATTGCAATTAGGAAAAATGGGGGGGAAAAAATCAAACCTCTGAAGCATCTGGAGACTTGGTTGTGGTTCCAAACCTAGCAGCACCGAGAGGCTGTTGTGTCTTTTGAAATGGAGGGTTAGCACCCTCTAGTGGTGAGATGAAGCACACGCAATTCATTTTTGTCAGCACTGCGTGCTCAGTGATCTTGCTTTGCCCTCCGCTATTCAAAATCTGCTTACTTCAGCAATGTGCTACAGAATCAACCTGGTGGATGATGAAATAAAATTTTTCATCTTGGAATGCATCACACTATTTCGCACTGCTTGATATTATTGTATTATTTACACAGCTATACAGAAGGCTAATTAATATCATTTAACTGCCATAAAATGTGTGTGAATGTTCCTGTGGAGGAAGGAATTATATCAGAGCTGTTACACCATACCACACAGCTGCTGTATTTTTTATTTTTTTTTTGCTAGTAAATGTTCATCAATAATCCTTTATTATTAAATTGGTTAGCTCTTGTTATCGTATGTCTACTTAATTCCCTATTCTTGGCTGGATGAACAGTAACAAAACAAAATTTTACTAAAGTATTCTGATTCTGATTCACGGAGAATTGATACATTAATCATCCAACATTGTCTTTCAACAAAATAATTTAAATTGAATTTCCATACATTTTAATCATATGACAAACTTGTGTAAATCTGGGGGTGCCGTAACAGTGACAAGAGTCAGTTTTACAGGTGCTAAGAGTTTGTATGCATGTCTGATGGAGGGCATTGTAGTTTCAGACAGCAGTAAGCTTTGGGGCATTGACTTGTCATGGTGTTTATTAGTTGTCTTTTGTCAAGGCGTGGTTTCATTTTTTTTATTTAAATTTTTTAAATTTTTCAGCAATATGAGAACTGGAGACCAAACCAGCCAGACAACTTCTTCTCTGCTGGAGAGGACTGTGTAGTGATGATCTGGCACGAGGATGGGCAGTGGAACGACGTGCCGTGTAACTACCATCTAACCTTCACCTGCAAGAAGGGGACAGGTGAGGAGCCCAGCGGGAGGGGGCTGCCCTGCCCCCCCCGTATGCCGTAGAGGGAGGCGGCCGTGGAGGAGGGCTGTCGATGGCTTAGCCTCAGCTTAAACCCTTCCTCTGCATGCATTTGCATAACTGCAACAAAATAATTCTCTACATATTCCCTTAATAGTTTAAGCTCCATTGTACCGAAAGAGATTGGAAGTAATACTGCATAATAATTATTTTGATATTGTAAAAACATGAAAAACGTGAACAGGAAGACAAAATAAGATGCAGTCTTAATTATGAGCTTAATCATCCGTTTATTCCAGCAGTCGTATTACTTTAGAATCGTAGCTCTGAGCATTAATCGTCATAGGACTGAATACTGCACATTTATAGTGTTTATTTTCGTGCAATTATGCAGCCACCTTCTCCCATGACAATTTGTCCAGTACAGGGCTACAGTGACCTTGGAAAATGTTGCAGGAAGCAAAGGGCTCAATATAAAGGACATCCGGGTTGGGAGACACACTCACGCACTCAGTCACATGAGGATATTTAGAGTATTTTGAGGATTCATCTACCCACGTATGGGCGTGTACTCGGACTGCCAGGAGGAAACCCATGCAACACAGGGATATGCAAGCTTCAGGGGCAGGGAATCAAACCCAAAACCTTGGGGGTGTGAGGCTACGGAGCCAAGTCCAATTATGAAAGACATAAAATGCATATGAGTTGTGTTTGTGAGGAAATTTTCAACCATGCCTGAGTAGTTTGGAAAACTTTTAAACCGAAGCATTTGAATGCAATATCTAAACATGAGACTCAAAATAATGAAGGGAATTTTGCTATTTTGAATTTGTGTTTAGGGTTTTGTCCGATCTCGAGACATCCACCCAGGCAGCATTGGGAATAACGTTGGATTACACCCTGGGTGGAATGCCAGTAGATTACGAGCTACCAAAACGCAAATAAAACGGATCACAATTGGGCTTTTTGTCAAGAAAGTAGTCACATTTCCCATTGTGAAGAATATTTCCTGTCAGATACATCTTAACAGATATATGTTAGTATTAAAGTAACATTTTAGTATGAGAAGTGATCTTTTGGGTTGTAGTAAAATTACCCATAAAAATACTGCAGCTAAGATACTACAACACTGCACTCAGACAGGCTAAGGGATACACTTTGAATCTGGCATATATCTTCTTATTTATCCAAACTCTTCTGAGCTGATGGCCCTATACTTTATTCCCTCAGTTTCTTGTGGCCAGCCTCCTCTCGTCAAAAATGCCCACACCTTCGGAATTATGAAGCCCCGCTACGAGATTAACTCCTTGGTACGGTATCACTGCAAAGAGGGCTTCATCCAGAGACACGTGCCGACGATCAAATGCCGCGGAGATGGCCGATGGGACCTCCCCAAAATCAGCTGCATGAGCCGTGAGTGTCCGACAGGGAAAGGCTTTTTTTCCGTTGTTACATAATTATAAAGCAGAAGAGTAGCTTTTAGCAAGTAAATAAAGGGTGTTTCAAATGCTATCATTCAGTAACCTTGAAATATGTTGAAATCAATTAAGCAATTAAAACTGGATTGCAATGTATGCCTTGTTGACTGATTTAGCTCAATATAGTTAAAATATTTCAAAATTGCATTTATACAATGTTGATTTTTGTCGAATTCTTCTTGTTTTTATTTCAGCATCTACCTATCAGAAGACATATTCAAAGAAATACCAGTTTGATAACTTCCTCGATAATGGCAAAAGGCGGTTTGATGAATCGATGCTACATCGTCACCGCTGGGCCACGAGAGATGGAAAAATCGGACACTGATTCCCCGCATAATAAGTTTTTATTTGCCATCTTGCCGTGAATGCCAGACAACACCTTATACGTGCCTTTCAACATTTTATCAGAAGCAGCACGCCTGAATCAAATGCTTTTCCTATGTGTTTTGTTGTCATCTTTTTGAATTTACCGGACTCTTCAGTTACATTAAGGTAAAATATTAATAACAATAACAAGAAAACAGCCACTGAGAAATGGTTTTGTACGTTTGCCCAAATGGGCTTTTGATGAAGTCCCTTAGTGGGAGAATATTTGTATACTTTTAGTATGCTATTTTCTACTGTGCATCATGTTCATTAATTCCATTCATAATAGGTTCTCATTCATGACATATTCCAGTAATCCAAATGTGTAAATATACACTGTCACAAAAAATAGTTCATGTAAATAAACATATTAGGCAGATCACTAAAGCTGGTTCTTTATCCAAAAAAAAATTTCTTTGCTGCTCCATGTTAGTACTATGATTCCATAGCTTAATCTGCAGAGCATTTATACAAACTATCAATCAATGAACATTCATAATCCATTCTGAAACGTGGATTCAACAAACAGCAAACGCATTCGATGGGAGAATGTTTTTTCATCTGAGGATGGACACATTCCCTTTAGGAACAAGCAAAACATTCTTTAATGTATCATGAGGTGTGTTCTGAGGTGTCAGGAAATGAGTGGTAGATGACAAGAAATGTAAGGACTGCAGAACAACTGAAAAAAACTAACAGAGAACTTTAGAAAAATGCAGGGGTGGGGGTCACATTAATAAATAACATGGAGCACTCATAAGAACGCTGGTGGGGGCCTATCTTAAATGAAAACTTTTCTTGTAGGGATTATGAAAAATTAATCAATAGGCTGTTTGTATATATAACCATCCTAATACATTTGTTTTCTGTATGGTATTATACAAAAAATGCCTTGAATGTTTTTGAGAGGTTTTAGATGGCATCTTAGGATATTGGCAAATATAGCCATTTGGGAGAAAATTTATTCAGTATGTTTTTTAGTATTAAAAGTAAAATTGTGGATTTGGAATAAAACAAATTTTTATATAAACATCTAATAATAGCTCTGGAATTTCTTGTGTTTACAAAGATGTTTTTAATATAACTATACTATTTTAATTTGACTTTTTAAAATATTGACTTCACTTCTGCAAGTAATCACAGCGTATGCTTCTTTATAGGAATAACTGATGTTAACAGAATGTACTTTGTGAAACACGCAAGTGACTTGAACCTTTGCAATACGTATAATTTATTAAGCACGTCCTCTGATCTTTGCCTGACTACAGGTTAAAATCAAAGTGTAAGCCAATGTGAAAAACAGGAGAATTGCTGCAAATTTCCTCTCCACTATATACAGAGGATTTTGAAAGGGACGTGTGTTTGTCAGACCAAATCGCAAAAGTCACCATATACTTAGCTGAAATGTCTGTTGCCTAAACTGTTATAGAAACCTGTGTTGCACAGTAGATTAATCCTCTAGTGTTTAAATTCCTGTAAGCAATGTCGTTTTGTTATAATTTTAACTTTGTGTTTGATTCCTTTGTTATGTCTCCTGTGTTTTATCTTTATCTTTTTATATTTATATCATAACTTTTTTTTGTACTATGTGAATGTTCCGGATGTTTGTGAATTATGCTTTTCAAAGCTTGTTAATTTTTTACCTTTTTACACATGCTTTATGTCACCAAAGAAATCCACAAATTTAAATACATCATTTTGAGTCCCTTCTATTTTTAAATAATACTGTACTTAATAAGACTACTCTTTTCCCTGTGTTTGTGCAGGATTCTTCTGGGTATTCCAGTGTCCTCAAAAAAAAGATGTAACTAGGCAAAATGATCTGGAAATCGCTCTTAGTGCGCGCTTATTTCTGTGAGTGTGTGTGCCACCAAGAACTGCGCCGTACTTGAGTCGTACCACGAACTGGCGGTTTTCCAGTGCAAAGTGCCTGAGCTGTACTCTAACCCCACCCTCGCTGACGTGGTCATGCTTACTAGAAGGGCCCAAGGCTTGACCAAACTGCAGTAGTCACCACAATGATCAAAATACACGGAGATACTGCTGTTCTGTGCATGGATTATCTGAAGACAAAACATGTTCATTATTAGTAGTATCACACATCGCCATGTATTGATGCATTCCTGATAAATAAATTTCCAACCTTCTACTTAAAAAGTACTATAGAACAGCTGAAAAGAAGGGATTTGTAATACAAATCAATGCAAGTGAATGCTAATTCTGTTAGTGTTTGATACTAACAAAGTGGTTCTTACAGATGTGGTAGAAAATTTGATAATTAACACAATACGTCATGATGTACACAGTGAACAGTAAAGTGTCTCTCCAGTTTTACGTCGCTGTTGCTCTCCAAATCTGGCAGCGCCTTTACCAAGTCAACCCTTCTGCAGTGGAAAACCAAAGCGAGCTGGAACCCTGCTATAACTAGTGCCTCTTTGTGGTACGGCTCGGGTACGGGCCGGTTCCTGTATGCCAGTGGAAGAGCGCCATAAAAGTGCTTATCCAAGATGGAGGGATAGGTTGACTGGAAATGTGAAAGACGGCATTTTCATAATTCACAGTTCAAAATTACATTCATATTAGAAATACTTTACCACTACAATATAGGTGCTTCACTTGGCTCACAATGCAAATAAAGTCAACTAATCAGCTAACTACATCATGCCTATAGGACTGAATACAATATACAATAACTTAGCATAATTTCCAATTACATTTAATTTATTTCTTATTAGAAACCATCTTTGAAACCTTGACTGAGTTCCAAGATTATCAAGTGTATCAAGTAAAAAAAAGTGCCTTGAAGGAGGAAGAGGACACATCCATTCAGTCAGGGGTCTAGCTAATGCTAATAGACCGGAAAAGACACGAATGTTTCTGTTCGACCATGTTTGTCAGGTCATATTATATAAAACAGGCAAAAAAGACAGGCTTCACTTCCTATCTTTTTGAACTCTCAGAGTGCTGATCCATAATTCTGGATCATTTGAATAAACAAACAAGAAAAGATCACACTTTGAATAATTGGGTTGATATTTTATTTCTTCCAAAACATCCTTTTGTAGATGTGTTTTGGCATATTGCCTTCTTCGGTGTGCATTTTCACAATTTGGTATTTCATTTTTAAGAATCTAGCTTAATCTGTTTGTTTCACTTCTTTTATGAAGGATGAGAAATAACTTGTTATGCTTTGCTTTGGTCTTACAAAGGGGTAGGAGTGTCCTAAAGTAAGAAATGCAAAACATTAGCCAGCATGAGGCTCTGAGGAACGGCATTAGACAGGGCAAGACATAAGTGAGCAGTGACTGTCCATATACATATACACCATACAACATAACTGAGCAGAAACACAAAGTACATATGGAGGATTCCAGGATTACAATAGAAATGGCAAAAAAAATAAATTTAAATCACTTGCTGCTCCAGGCATTTTACCAAGAAATTCTACCTGCCACATTTTTGTATGGTTTACACAGATAGCATGGAAAGACCATGATGAATTTATTATTGACCAAATTTCTAGCCAGCTGAGAGACAACAAGCATAACTTAGTTAGCCCATAGTTACAATGACTACTAGTCACCTAATTTGATAAAAAAAATAACATCAAAATTCTGTAAACCCCAGATCCCCAGTGATGGTTCTGGGGTAAATCTGTTACATAGGATTGATGTTGAAGTCAGTAACACATCAGCTGTATGACCCGTGGCAGGTGTATGTACCTGGTTATCCAGAACTCTACAAAATCAAACTGACGTTTCTATTTTCAGGAACGTGAACAATGTGTCTACCACATTTCTCAACGGATTGTTGAGTTACAGCACCAGGTAACAATCCAGACAGGTGCCTGGCTACATGCATCACCTCCTCAGTCATTTTGCATTGGTCAGCTTGAGCTGCAGGGAACCAGAATTTGAACAAAGGCTGGAAAATTATAGTGTAAAAACATTTGTTTTCCAAGACGACTAATGAAAAACCAGTTGCTCTATTCCAATTGTTTTATTTTAATCTTGGCTTTGGGTCAAAAACATTTTTACATAAATACAAACAGTATTTCTGTTGAGTATGTTTTTTATATATATATAAACATGGGGGGAATGTTAATACTTTGCATCATTGTGGCATTATATTGGTTTTTTTGGGATATGTCACAAAATCAAGTAAACAAGTCATTTGAAGTCTGCTTACATAATTACCAAATGAAGAAAAATAAGAAAAATGTAACAACATGGATTGTCTTTAGTGTATAATGCCTCTGACATTTATCCAAACACTGATCTAATCTGTCTGTGTTTGTAGTGGCTAAATAAAAAATAAAAACAAGAGGGAAATGTTAATTTATCAGACCGAAACTGTGTCATTCACAGTATTTTGATGCACAGATAACATTAAAACAGTTCAATAAAGTATTGGTTGAATTATAACATTTTCCAGGCTTACTTAAATATCATACTACTTTATGTAACACTGTCTCTGCCCAGCAGTTGTTTGTGGTAACTGCCCTGAGTTAATTTACAATTTGTAAGAATTTTGCATTATAATTGTTATTCCCTTCATAGAAATTAAAAGTATATAGCTATATATCACAGGAAAGCTACTCAGAGTTAACTTGATACTTTTAAGGGGGCTCCCCTGTTTTTGTGTACAGAAATAAAGGAGGAATGCTTTGCTACATATATTCTCATTGTCTTTTTCGTTACTGTTAAAGCTGATGAATGACCATTCACAAAACAGCTAAGACGAATGCTAAACTGGCCCTTGAACTGTTCCCTGCAGTACTTCTGTTGTTTAGGGTCCGAACATTAACAATTTGAAATCCTCAAATGAAGAGCAAATTTCAAAAACTCAGTCCTTTGTGTGAATTATGAGTTTTGGTAATTTAACAAAGGTTCCTTGTTGGATTACGTGAGGACTGAGTAAGTTTTGTTTCCCAGTACTGTAACAAGGAAGCTTTATGTAGGTCATATGTAGGTCTCATCTCAAGAACATTAAAACATAGAGTGAGTTTTGGATATTTGCTCTTCAGATGATTTTATCTGACCTCGAGTGAAATGGAAAAGCCCACCCTGTGTGTTCCTGTGCCAGTTTCCCTGCTAGCACGAAAAGGCCGCGGTCGCATTTGGCAGTCATTGGGTCGTGTAAGATCACTCATTAGCAGTAGGTTGCTCGTCAATACAGCACTGTGCAGAGGTCTAGAGTTAGAGGCAGGCGTTTATGTGTTTGCACGTCGGACGCAAAGTTCTGACTGGCAGGGCAACTTTGGTCAACGAGTATTCTGGTTTTGGAGCACATGAACATGGCTACTGAATGCGAAGTAGAAATTCTCCTTTATTACTGTTTTAGCGACCATTTAGTGCATCTTAACTATACTGGGAGTCAAACAGCCCTGCAAAAACTTTAAAAATATATATAATTTGAGGAAAGTAAGAAGTTACGAACTGCCTGTATCTAATAGTTTAACTACGTAAAACATATAAGAAATATGGTAGTATTGTGTTATCCTATTTAAAAAATGCACATAGCTAATCAACATTGTTTATGGCTTGTTGTATGATCACCCAAAGGTTATTGTAAAAGAAAAATGGCAGTTTGGTCCACATACATAATTCCATATTTCTGACAAAATACTCAAATATACGATAAAAGTACATTATACCATATAGCACCCTGCAAAGATGATGGGTTGAAGAGAGCAAATGTGTCTGGTATTTATTGTACTCGGTTTACAAACAAGTCCAAACACCTTACAGTAAAAATTAATGTTGCACTCTGGAATAACTGCACATTCAATCTGATGACTCATCCTTAATCAGGCCGTAGTTTACATCCATCTATTCATCCATCCATTGATTTTTTTGTAAAAGCTTGTCATATTCAGGGTGGCGGGGGGTCCGGAGCCGATCCCGGAAGCTATGGGCGCAAGGCAGGGAACAACCCAGGATGGGGCGCCAACCCATCACATGGCGCCATAGTATATATTTGTGCAAAAAGAGTCAACATTGGGCATTTTATTTACCATTTCTAGCTTTTCTTTTCCAAAACAAAAGACTACACTAAAAGTATCAGTTCAGACTTTGAGAAGCTTTACTGTTTTTTTATATCAGTCCCAACAATCTTTTCAAGCTATCGCATGCCACACCAATTAACGGTAAAGTATTGTAATAGCAATGAGTGGCAATAATTTTCCCTTTTGCCCACCCACCTCTGCTAACAAGCTATTTTATAGACTCCCACATAAAATTACATTTAAAATATTTGTGAATGATTAACAATGAGATAACATTTGTTTCAACTTACAAAAAATGTTTGTTATTGTATGAAAGTGATCCTTTTGTAATTTTTTTTGTCTAGCACAATAAAAAAAAAATCACAGTTTGAATGCGTTTGTACTACTTAACTCCCACGTATTTATTTTTGTCTTTTTTATTTTAGTAAGGTGAAAACCGTTGTCGATTGTGTGTGTGTGTGTGTGTGTTCTCTCTCCACTCAGTCGGACGCCTTGAAGCAGTAGACGCCATACAGCTTCTGCTTCTTGTCAGGGAAGCCGACAAAGCGCACCGCTGCCTCTGTGGGACTGCAGCGCCTCCGTGGGCGAGAGATGGGATAGCGCACACTCCCATCAGCCAGCCAGCCTGCGTCGCAGCGGTCGTAGCCCAGCAGCTTCCATGCCGAGTACATCTGTCCCACCTTGGCGATCTCGGCGCCGTCCCTCTGGCACGCCTGCACAGCCTCGCTGTATGTCAGCTTGGTGGGGTGTATCAAGTAATAGAAGCGCCCTAAAAGAGGAAGAGGACAAGCCCGTTCATTTGGGTGCCTAGCTAATGCTAACGAACAGGAAATTACATAAGTGCGGCTGTTCGGCCATGTTTGTTTGGTCATATAAACCATTTTCGCGATTTGGTATTTCATTTTTAGAATATAGCATAACTTTTTCGTTAAAGTTTCACTTCTTTATAAAAGATGAGAAAAAAAACTTGTTATTCTTTGCTTCGGTTGTACTAAGGAGTAGGAGTGTCCTAAAGTAAGAAACGCGAAACATTAGTAAGCCTGAGGGTCTGAGGAATGGCTTTAGACAGGGCAAGACATGAGTGAACAGTGACTGTCCATATACATATACACCATACAATCTGCTCTGGGTACTTTATCCAGCGAATTTGTTAATTAAAATACTTAAATGAGGACAAACAGCAAGGCTCATGGACTCACAACCATGAGCATGACATTGGGACTCCTGAAGACCCAAACAGCATACTGACTTGATGGCACTAAAGAATTATAAAACAGCTACTTTGAAAAAGTGACTCCCTTTGTGAATAAGGCTAGGACAATAAAAGAAACAGACTTTCACCAGATCTGGTTGCACCTGCATTGGACTGGCAATTTTATGCACATCATCTCTTGAGTGCAAAGGTCCTTCCAGAAGTGAAGAAGGGAGACTCACCTTTGAAATTGGACGTGAAGCAGAAGACATCATAGTGACTCTTCTCCTTGTCCCGCAGGCCGTAGTTGCGCACTCCCGGGACGGTGTCTTTGCCTCCACAGGGCTCTCGGGGTTGGGTGATGGGGTACTGTACAGAACCGTCGTTTAGCCAGCCCGCGTTGCACCAATCCAGACCCCCTCTCCAGGCATCATATAGCTGATCGAAAGAGGCCACCGCAGCATCCTGCTCCTGGCAGGCTCTCTCGGCCTCGTGGAAGTTCAGATTGTAGCGGCCCAAGCGTGGAAAGAAAGGGAAAACAATCCCTGAAAGAAAAACGAAGTTGCACCAATATCCAGAATTTGTATTCTCACGGACATGTACTTAGCTGTGTACGTGTAATAATCATGTCAATGGGATTACGCTCTCTCTCGCTAAATAAATATATTGCCGATGAAATGACAAAATACTTTGTTTACCAGAGGAAACAAAGGTGCAGAAATAGTACCTGAAGCCACAGGCACCAGAAAACTAGGTCTGTCTGCAAGAGTGAACTTCATACATATATACATATTCATTGGGGGATTGTTTCTAATACCTATTGTCAATAAAATAATGAAATTTAATTTGCTGCAGTAAGTTTGACATTTATTAAACCTAATTACAGTTCATTAACCCTGTAACCCTGACCAGGATAAGCAGTTGAAATATGGATGCAGATCTTTAATGCATTTTATGCTCATTAAATTATATTAGGAGTGCTGACTCTTTCAGTCATCTGTACATTACACCGAAGGTAGCTAAAGTGGGCAGTGAATGAAATGAACAAAATGATTGATAATTTAAAAGATTTGTTCAAAAAGAACATGATACAAGTTTACTCTAAATGTTGAGGAGACTGTAAGTCCCTGAACCTGGGGGATGGTGCCACTAGGGGGGCTATTTAAGGGAGAGTTGGTGGACTTTTTCTCTTTCAGTATCTTATTCAGTCTGATTTAACTGTATGAAGATGTGTAATGTGCATCTGTCTCATTTAGTAGTGAATGCTACAATATTTTTATTTAGACTGCACTGAGTGGCCAAAGCATGGGAAGTAAGGACAAACTATTCCAGAAAAATGAAGCTGCAGTTAACATTCAGAATTCAAGTGTTATTTATGCATTTTACTTCATGATGTTGACTTATTGTCCTCTAATCTTACTGTAACGTTGAATTCTTGAGACAGGGAATATGTACAGTTTTGGGACTGGTATGCCACCTCAGACACTTCTCATTAGTGTAATAACTGAAAAAGTATTTGATGGATCTTTTTCAAACTTTGCAGGCATATGGTGATGTTCATACAACATATGGCAGCTCATGCTAAAAATAGTTACAAAATCATATAAGTTCCATGCCCAAAGAAATAATATATCACTGTCACAAAATATTTACTGACATGTCTGGTACAATAACTGTCAGTGTCACCATCTGGACTGATTGCCTATGATGACTTTGTGTTTGGGCCACCTCCTGTGGCTCGGACGAGGGATCTGTGGGCTGCGATCCTTTTTGTGGTCATTTTCAAATCACTTCTTCATGGTTCAAATCACTTTCATTTTCAGTCCCCATTTCTGCAACACATTCTCCTATTGTGTTGTTGTTATGTGGAAATTATATTCCATACATGGTTCAAGGGTGTTTAAGTTAGTCTTGCCGTGCACTCACAGTCATATTTGGAATGCTCACTTTGTATGGCTGTTCGTATGCACGAGTGATAAATGCCAGTTTACCTGTGCATACTGTTGGTTGCAAACATGCAAACATTTTGGAATTGTTCTATGCACACTTTGATAAATGAGTAGTAGCTAAGAGAAGGGTAGCCGCAGACATTCATCTTGTTAGCGTGAAATTTTTGTCAAACTTCACAGAAACTTGGACTCTGAAGGTCTGGAACTGATCAAATATTCTGTGAAGGCCTGGAATTGACCAAATTATGAGACAAACTGCACCAAAACTGAACCAGTGTCACTTAGCGGTGGCACTGGAAAGGACAGCTACCGACGCAGATCTGGTGAACCTGATTACATTGAAATAAGTCACACAAAGTTGGGCTTTTATTAAAGATTTTTTTAGAGTGATGGGGACAGTATGTAGCCTATTGGAGCTAGAAATTGTAGAGGTTGGGGGTGTGGGAGGGTTAGGGATTAGCTGGGGGAGGGGGTGATGCCGCTTTCCAAGGGGTATATTATTTTTGTTCCTACAGCATCTAGTTTGCAATACTGAGACATTAGTAACACTTTAATTATTCACAGACACATTGTTTTTAACATCTTAACGTAGCTTTAAAACCCATCTCAGAAAATGCAGAGGGTTACTTCTCAAACTGAATTTCTCACAAATCAAAGATTTTCTTGGCAGCCTGATGAGTGACCTCATGGAATAAAGCAGAGTAAAGGCATTTTACCATGATCAAAGATGTTTCCAGTGCGCGATGTAAATGTGATTTCTATAAACAGATTTTATTTATTTGTCAAGACGTATGGGAATAAGTATGGTTCTTTTGAACATATCAGCATTGTCATATAATTCTTTAATAAGATAGAGTAAAAAAGAGAAAATATTCACTCATCTTCTAACTGATCTTCTAACTGCTTATCCTTAACAGTATAACCAAATATATCCAATAAATCCAATCCATTCAGGATTGCGGCGTCTCAGAGCACATCTCAGAGGCTACACGCACGAGGCAGGGAACAACCTAGCAAGGACGCCAACCCATTGCAGTTCATACACTATATAAACATCCTTTTTTGTAAAAGTAATCCCATGGGTTACCGTTAAATAGCTGTTTTGGAAGTAAATAAAATGAGGAATCAAGTTCACATATTTTACTTGTGAGTTAAGGGTACTAGATGTTAAGCACAGGCACACATACAACATGCACTACAGCTAATTACCATATGCCATTTAAGCTGATTGCATGTCTTTCTACTGCAGGAGGAAATCCACACAGAGAGAGAGCATGTACCACAGAGAGAGAGAGCATGTACCACAGAAAGAGAGAGCATGTACCACAGAGAGAGAGCATGTACCACAGAGAGAGAGCATGTACCACAGAAAGAGAGAGCATGTACCACAGAGAGAGAGAGCATGTACCACAGAGAGAGAGAGCATGTACCACAGAGAGAGAGCATGTACCACAGACACAGAGTCTAGGCCGGATAAGAGCCCCCCCAGCCCTGAAAATGTGGGGTGCCCCGGCTACACAGAGTACAACACTGCACACAGTACAACACTGCACACAGTACGAAACGGGCCTTATGTTTGTTTTGTGCCAGTAAAATGATATTTGTTAATTATGCACTAAATTAAAGTACACTGTAGGAATTAAAAACCTGTTAAATTTGGGACTTTTTGGCAAGGGGGCACAGAATGATGACTGAAAAACAGAGCGACGGGAGGGAACTTGTTGGTTTGTTTGGCAAATGAAGCTGGTGATCTTTACCGGCTCACCGTGAGTGTGTGTCTGTGAGTGTGTCTGTGAGTGTGTGTGTGAGCATCACAGCATCCCACAGGAGACCTGATCATACTTTGAAACACGTTTTTGACAAATCAGAAATGAAGGCTTTGTTTAAAGGTTAATGTGTTTCTTTCCCCCCCCCCCCACACACTGTAGAATTGATTCTTCTGACTGGAAATGAGCCAAGTTTTGCAGTGTAATGAAGTTCATTGGCCTGTCAGGCGGCTATTCCATGTCTCTGCAATAAGTCAGAGCCCATGCCGCAATCAAGAATAACAATGAATTAACGAGTATCACATCTAGACAGTTGAAAACCCCGTCTGTAAACAGACTGCCAGTGCTTGAGAAACACCAAATTGCAGCAGTGTGACAGATCAGATGTTATTATTATAAAAATAAACAAGACTGCTGGAATTTGCCTGGCGTCTGTCAGGATACCGACGTCACCCAGAGGTCCTGCCAGCCAGAGAATGAAACTTCATGTATTATTTTTGGCTTTTTAATATTCAGTCTCAAATAACCCAGTCTTAAATCACCCTGCTTTAGGTGGCTGGTTATACATATACAGCACACATATATTTACAAAATTGGTAAAAATGATGAGATTATGGCTCAGAAGGATTATTAAATACTATACATGAAGTACATGTAAAGTAAAACATTACATCTCTATAGTGTGTGAGATATTAATAACTAGAGGGTAAGTACCTTGCAAATCCAGTGTCACAACTCCAGTATTGTCTTCCAGTCCATCGATGACCTCGCACTTGTATTTTCCATAGTCCTTCAGTGTGATTTCGGTGATGACCAGCGAGGCATCGCCCTCTCCTGCCCCCTGCAGGTGGACGCGGCCGTGGAAGCTCCCATAGCTCTTCTTGTGGTAGCCCATGGCCACAAAAACGTCAATCTCTTTCAGGTAGTCCGAGGTCAGCTTAGTCCACTTAATGCGCAGCTTGGGGTTAGGGGGCAGGCCAGGGTCTCGGGTGAATTTGCACGGCAGCGTGGCGTTGCTGCCGCGGCGGGAGACCACTTTGGCCTGCTCCGTCACTACGGACAGACGAGGCCCATTTTCTGGAAATGTAATACGCAAGGATTATGGTTAATTTACGTATATGCACAGAATGCACCTTACAAAAACCAAGAAGAACGCACAGCTATAAACCCTCTGATTGGGATTAGTGGCTTATTCATTTTTTAAGAAGCTGTATAAAATTATTAGTTCTATGGTTTTTATATGGCTTTTTATTTAATGTATAAACTTTGATTGCCTTGTTTAAAGGTACAATAGCATTTTCTTACAGGGATTTCAATAAGCAACTATGTAGTTGGTTCAAATGTATAACAGCAGGAGATCAATCATGTGTATGCACAGTCTGATTGTTATTTGAATACAGGCGGCCCCCAGGTTACAAACGAGATCTGTTCCCTGTGTCTGTCTTTAAGCTGATTTTGTAGGTAAGTCAGAAAAATAACAATTCAGTACATAATAATAATTATACATTAATGATCAAAGTAACTACTTACGGTACTTTACTATACGTCAAGCTAATGAACCGCTGAAGCCGCGCAATGTTTTCACGAGGGTCACAAAATGGTGTGTGCTTTCCTCATTAGGAACCATTGTACTTAACCCGAATTATTAATATAAAAGGCTTTATGGCAGTCTGATCATTAGTGACAGTTGTCTGTAAGTCTGACGATCTAAACTTCATTACTGCCTATACATGATTTGGAGAAAATACATGAAATGTGGAAAATGCTGAGCACTTAAAGAACCTAACAGAAAACTCGACATATTCTAGCAGCCTTAAAGAGGGTCATTCCAGGTCCTAATTTCCTGTTTTCTTCATCACACACAATTGGCTAGTCTGGAGTTGGATCTCTGTGCTGCCCACCGGAAGGTTGCAGATTTACTATCTGCAAAGTATAATACTGCTACATTTTAAACGCACTATTCTTTTCCTAGGATAGTGCAATAAAGTACATCAATTTAAATTTAATAGCCAAAATGCAAGCCAAATTTTTTAATTTTATTTATTTTTTTAAATAAGTTTAAATATTCCTTTGGGAAGTATCATTGGCACTTCAGTGCTGATTAAATTTAGCTTCTGCAGTGATTTACTTTTGGTGTAAATGTAACTCAGCTGCCTCTTTTGTAAATTATTTAATCGCAGCTGAAAACTGTTGAAAAGTGGATGACTCACGCAAACATCTGGCGACTTATTTTTAAACTTGCGTAGTTTCTTTCTTAATTTATTTACTGACTGATCTTTACTTGCAGATTTGTACAGGATGTTGCGTTTTTGTATTTAATATGTAATTCCACTTGCATGAAATATTTTTAGTGTCAACACCTCAAAGAGCTTAAAACAGACTTGCGGTGTTTGCTAGCTACTGTTTATGAACTGTATACAGGTTCTAAATCATCTTCTATTTTATTACCAGGAAGTAACAATAAGCAATGAAGGAGTATAAACCAAATAAAGCATTCGAGCTCTCTGAGAGCTTGAGCCAAACCGCTGACATGTTAATTTGGTGTATAGAGAACATAATCGATGATATTGTATCATAATCTTCCTGAGTTATGACTGTGCCTTCAGTGAGTGAAACACGTAGTGAGCGTATACATTTATGGAAAACCACACCTCCAAACCATGCAGCTGAACATGTAGCTGTCAGACAGCTGGCCTGTCCTCACAGCATTATTATCATTCTCCCCAGATTTCAGCTGAATCCACGAGCAACTGTGACCCCTATGTCAGACGTGCTTCCAGTAAGCAGACTGGGGTGATTTTGTACTTAAGCACTGTATTGCAAACCCCACTTGGAAAAAAATCATTTAAAAAGTGCAGCAAGAGAGAAGAGTGAATTCGCACAATAGAACTTTGATTCTATCCTCCTTAGGATAACTTGGGCCTCCACAATGATTAAAATGTACTATTTCTTAGGTTTCTCTGGCTTATTTTAAATAAACTCTGCTTTGTTAACTTAAATTAGACATCTGTTCTTGGAATGTTTAATGCAACGTTGCCAGTTATTCCAAAATTACAATGCTAACTCCAGCTTGCGAGACGTGACGTTTACTTGGACGCTTATCAAGTAAAGCACCTTTAAATTTCCCCAGCTGGATACTCTT
Source organism: Cryptomyrus ogoouensis (assembly GCA_025773925.1). NCBI lineage: Eukaryota > Metazoa > Chordata > Actinopteri > Osteoglossiformes > Mormyridae > Cryptomyrus > Cryptomyrus ogoouensis. The sequence goes on from JAOYFF010000116.1 coordinate 28,199,199, forward strand.
TTTTTTTTTTTTTTTTTTTTACAGAGGCCAACAAAAAGTCTGGTATAAAACCAACAGGCAGATCCTTGAACATGTGACCTCTTAATTAAAAGCCCTCATAGAGCTTTTTAAAAAAACTTAAGACCCTTAATGTTAATTTCAATCATTTGCGGCACAAAACCTATAGGCTGGAGCAGCCCATTATAAATTACCGCAGTAAAGAACAGAAAAGGTTCAAAGAGGTCCGCACAGCGTGTTAATTCTTCTGCAAGATTCGCCAGCCTCAGCAGTTTGGATGGACTCCCCCCCCCCCAGCAGTTTACAGGGCTTCTCCTGCTACTTCGCCAGAGCAATTGTGCGCAGTCACACAAAGCACCTGACTGATGCTTTTCCCCTCTGTATGCAGCTATTTCATATGTCCGGCATTCAGAGAGCGCAGCAGGAGAGCCGAGTGAAAGCGATGCAATGCAGAGAGGCTTCGCCTCTGAGTGGGGATTCACTAAACCGCCTAAGCTGTCACCGCGTGTACTGTTAGGATTCCATATTTCACGCTGCGGATGAAAGTCTGGGATGAAAATTGAATCGTGTTTAACCACCGTTGTTTACCTTTTAGAATAAGCTGTATGTGATGCTTACCGAGAAGAAAAATGTAACTCAAGCTTTTTTTTAATCATCACGTACACTGCAATAAATCTGAATACTAAAGAGTAAGAGTCCTGGCGTGGCAGCATCTCCTGGGCATGCTCAGTTTTGTTCCCATTTCTCAGACTACACAGTGTCAATCAAGAATCACACAGCAAGAAATCCACAGTATTATGAAGTACAAGCATTTTTGTTGTGTTGAATACCGCAGTCCGTCTTTCTCTTAGAGACTCTTAAACGTCCTAACAAATACACTCGAGCGGATTGTGAAATGTCTTAAATGTGTTTACTGTGCTTGCACGATGGAACTGAATGTGTTGCAGGGGCGCACAGGCGGGTGACAAGGTGATCTATTCACTCCACCTGTGCTCTATAACCCCTCCCCACAAGTCTGAATACTGTTTAGCTCTTGGATCTAGAAAATTCAGCAACAACAGTAAAAAGAAGTCCAGTGCCTCTCTGCTTTTCTTATCTCCCTCTTTCATTAAACCAACTCCCTGCTCCTGGTAATTGTCTTGATCGTTTTTTGTTTCACATATTTACATTCCTCACGTTTTTACCAGTTTGTTCCCAAACATTCCCAGCATGTTTACTCTCTTTGCAGCAAATCCTCAAGGTCAAATATTACTATTATTTGTTTTTGACCTGGTTTGGTTCACAATGCATAACATAATAATGTTTGACATGATGTTAATTATCATTCTTCTAATGAACAATGTAAGTATACCAAATACATTTCTATTGTGATGTTATAGTGATTTTTTCAGCAAAATATAATTTCCAACCTTGTTTTTAGCTGTTGATACTACTAATTTTAGCAATAATATTATGGTGAGATAAACTGCTAGTCAGTGGTCTTCCAATTCAGGTTGGTAAATAGATACATTAAGTGCGACCTATCCATTCCTGTCCCATTGTTTTATATGGCTCGATATCTTATTGTTTTCATCTATGTAACTTAGATACCTAAATACTGGTACCTAACCAATATAGCTCCCGCATCCATTTATCTTTCTATTAAATCAAATAATAGATATACACAAATAAGTGACTGGTGTTATTCAAGGACCAAATCTGGACTTTAGTGACATTTGCTATTGAAATATGTAATTTTATAATTTAGTAAGAAAGCACAGAGCTATTTTGATATTCTATTTTTGTTTTTCAGACGTTGTGAAACCAGAAGAGGAGATGAGAGGTTTGGCCAAAACGTCTTTCGCGTACAGTAATCAATTATTTGGTTTGTTGGGAAAACCTGGTGTCACTTGGAAAGTTAAAACGACATTGGACTGCGGCCTGCTGGGATATCAGTTACATGTAAAGCTGAGTTCTTGGGAAGAAAATACACCTATAGATTCAAATAGGACTGAGTCAAAGCTTGATGTATCCTCCTGAGACCCCACCCATTCATTTATGTCCATTGTAGTGGACATTTTGTTCTTGCATCTATCTTTTCACTGATGTTAGGAAACATATTACTTATTCCTGTTGTGCACTAAAGAGGACATGCTGTGAAATTAAAAATAAATTTGAAAAAATCTAAATAGTAAGATGTCTCATTTCCTCCAAAGACAAATAACCTAAATTGAAGGACACTTTTTTCCTTGGGTCTCAGGAGGATTTTGAGGTTCCAAAAATGCAGAATGGACACAAGCAGGCATACTGTCAGGCTAACATTACATTTTCTCTCTCAAAGACAGCATGCCAGTGAAGAATGACACACATACACAAACAAAGCCCATCAGGACATGGAACAAAACCAAGATAACCATGTGGTCAGCATTGGATTCACCTTGTCATTCAAAATCTCCCTCGATGATGTATGACACTGCTTGTGAGTAGCAATGTAAACGCTTTTCTTAGGTGAAAAAGCCAGGAAGATTAAGGCAGCAGATAAAATGCTAATTTTAACAATTAAGTCTGAGGCCATGGATGTGATACCACAGATGTGCAAGACTCATGAATTATTCAAGTTGTGGTTTCGTCACTAAACACTAATCTACTAAACACGCGGTCCGTAGGACGCCTTACATGCAGATGGACGGTCTTGCCTTTTAACAGGAAGAAAGCCAAACAGCTTATACAGGGTCAAGGAATCGCGACCCGAAACTTATCAGCCCACAACTGTAGTCGAGTGGCAGGATGACATGAAGCAGGGAGACCTGGAGTGACACATGCCACAGAGGGGGTGGTTCCACCTGCAGCTGCAGCCTGCCGCTGTCCACCATCTCCTACCTGAGATGTAGATGGTCTTGTACTGCTCACTGTCGCCGTTTGTGTGGTCGACGCTTTCGGCCAGGCCCAGGGAAATGAAGGCAAAGAGCAGCAATGGGTTCATTGTTATAGCACCAGGGGACCTGTTCACTAAAGAAAAAAAAGGGGGGGGGTTGATAAAAGAATTTTGACTGTGTGGTTTTGGCTCCCCCTAACCCTAACCCTAACCCTAACCCTAGCCTCAGGTTGCTAACCCTAATTTGGGGCCTTAGGGTGAATCAACAGCTTGTTGGAAAGTAG
>JAOYFF010000116.1:28203502-28213964 GCA_025773925.1 Cryptomyrus ogoouensis
GTGTGTGTGTGTGTGGGGGGGGGGGGGGGGTGGGGGCAAGAGTGGCCCCCCCAAACCCCATCCTGCCCGCTGCGGGGGGGGGGGGGGGTTTTCGGGGGGGGGGGGGTTGCCGCATGCTGGTCCCCATGCAGCTGGAGCGATGCAGTCTCAGCCCTTTTATCAACACTCTGACATGCAACATTAGGCAGAGGGACCGCGAGGTGACTGCACGGATTAGCAGCATTAAAAATCTGCCTCCCCCAGGGTTACTTTATGGCAGCTGTTACTGCTGTAGGAGTTTATAATCTGTCCCCCCCGCCCATTGATGGCAGCTTTAACATGTCTTTGTCAAACAGGAGTCCTCCATCAAGTTAGACGCTTAGGGAATAAGGTGCTGTAGTTCACTGGCTTTTCTCAAATGGTGCAAGCTATTAGGACATAAAATGGTTCTGCAGTGTAACTGCAGTGTTATCACCTTGAGGACTTAAGGGGTTAACGGCAGGGCGGCCGTTTAAAACGCGCTGCAGAGATAGGCCGTTAGCGCGCCGTCTTCGCACACTGCAGTTGCTCACGCACACCTGAAAAGCCAAGCTTCCTGCAGCCCCAACTTCCTGCAGGGGAAATAGGTAAAAGACGGAACTGAACGTATTCACACGTCCTGTGTTTTTTAAGTACAGGAGCAGCTGCAGCTCCTTGAAAATCTGTTGAGGGTGATGTTGCTCCTCAACTGGTGCCAAACAGCTGCCAGATGCTCTTAGCGACAAAACAAGCCATAAACAATTTCCAATTTGCCATGTCAGGTCAACAGGCCACTCCCACTGACACCTGGGGGGGGGGGGTCGCAATCCACCTAGGACACAAAACGCTGACTCTGCACATTTTGTTCCAGAGCAATTTTTTTCTATTTAAAAAGTGAGAAGGACAAGTTTTATTGGAACTAATGAAGAAATCAGTTTGCAAGCAAACATTTTCATAGATAGTGGCCTATGTACTTCAGGAGGTACAGCAAATGTAGAAACAGCTAATAGGGTTACATATGTTTAGCAGACCCCTTCATCCAAAGTGGCATGCAGTTGAGAAAGCAGAATTAGCCAGCCCCTGGAGAAACCAGGGTTAAGGGCCTTGCTCAAGGGCCCAATGGTGAAATCATTCTGCAGAGCCTGGGATTTGCCCCAGCGACCTTCTGGTCAAAGGAACAGTATCCTATCCCACAGAATCACACACACACCAAATCTTTAGAAGTCACAGTGGAGGAGATTGAGCAAGTTGGCTGTCTGTGATTTTGTCAGTTATTCCAATATAATGACAAAACATTGTTTGTTTAACACAAATAATTCTTATTAAATTAGTTCAGAACTTCGGAGGTGGCTAAAGTAAACAGTCAATGAATTTGCTTGAACAGGCTATCGATGAGTCTGGCGGGACGCACGCATCGACCGCTTGACATAGAGGTCGCCTGACACATAAGAACGATGTAATAACTGAGATCTGCACTTATTACGGATCAGCCACAAGCACAGCTGTTCACTGTGGCTATCATGTAATAACTGAGATCTGCACTCATTACGGATCAGCCACAAGCACAGCTGTTCACTGTGGCTATCAACATTTTGATGCATCATATGGTACAGGCCTGCTGAGGCTATACCCAAAGGTCAGCCTAGCTAGACAGAGCAAAAGCCCTGAATGGGACTTAAACCTGCAGCATTCAGATAACACACGAGTTGCTCCTGATCTAATAGACGAGGCTTTAAACCTTTTTCTTTAACTTTTTTGAAAGCAGCTCTGTCCTTAAAATGCTACAGCCCAGTACCAATAAATAAATAAATAAATGTGTTTTATGACAACAGATATAAACAGATTCCAGTGTCTTTAGTATAATTGCTTCAAAACTACATACTTGAAAAATAACTTCGCTGGTGTTTTTATTGTAATGCATAATAATGTTAGGAATATTATCAGTCTGGACTTGGGTCCTTTTCCCCAAAGCAATGTATTGCTGCAATGTTTACAGCACTGTGGTTCTTTTAAGAAAATCTGTCCTGGAGATCAGCTCATATTAGCCATGCTTACTGTGAGACGGCACAGGATTCACTGAAACCCCAGGCAGCTCTGCTGTTCAGTAAGGTCACCATGGATCCTTACTCTTGTGTAAGGAAAGCGCAGAACAAGAAATAAATAAATAAAGAAAAAAGTCTTTACCATCCTTTAGCTAACACTGACAGACTCCATGATCAATTTGACCTATGACCTCGTATTTGCTGAACTTCCATCATTCTCCAATAAAGTGTAGCAGTGCTACAGTATGGCAACACAGACGGTCACACAATAACAAAAACAGGTAGATGGGCCATTCTTCTTGTATTGCTTCGTGTGTGATAGCAACATTCTGTGAGAAAACGACACGTCACCTCCCTCGGATTTGGCCCGAGCTCTTGCTTCTTTGGCATCAAAGCCATTGAACTCAGCCCTAATTTCACAAGAGGCTGCGTTACTCTGTCACTCCTGGCATGTAAGTCTGTTGTTTTGAATCTGAAACTGTGGGAGTGAGTACAATCAATTTGTTTCCCCTTTTCTTACTGTCTTCCCCTTTCACTTCAGTTTGACTCGTGTAAATCTTTATTCTTTGTTACGGAAGAAGTGAGCATTTAACTATCATTTCCTGCTCAATCTTCAGAGACAAAGCGACTGAGGTTGTGAAGATGCTCTGGCTGGAGCCAGGCTAGATTGGTCAAGCAGATGTCCAAGGTCCCAGCTTGGAGAAAAAAAAAACCATTAAAGACCTTGTAAGGGTTGTAAAAATGAACATAGGAGGCCTGAAAATACCTTTGTGCTTCCATTATGAATAAAGTAAACATGGTGTATTTTATGTGTAAACTGATCCGTATGTATTAAAGGTAGATGGTTCTGTAGATATAAATGATTATGGGGAACATTTGGAAATAGTTCACAAAGCCCTTGCAGGAACCTCAGAATTATAAACGTTTAATAAAATTATTGCTTAATGCTGTGCCCAACAAATACTTCCAAGAAGTAATATTGTTGGTATTTTTCCACTTTTCCATGATCCAAATAAAAAAATAGTACATCTACATTTAAGGCATTATAAACCAAAACATGCATGTTAAAATTGAATACAATGCAACTGTATCTCTTAAAATCCCGGCTAGATAAATAGGCACACTAAGAAATACCTAAATTAGAAACAGCTGTTTTATCCAGCCAAGATTTTCCATAACGGAATGTAAAACCGTATTAAATGTCATGTACCTGTGTCTTATTTGGAGGAACAATAGATTCAGTTGTTTAAGGCTAAGGCATTTTGTATCTTGAGTTAACCTGCCCTACTTGTTGTGGGTTAGGGTTAGGATCTGTGCAGATATTCCAAAGGCAGCAAGGTTAAAATTCTCATTTTTAAAACCTCTGCCATTTGGGGTTTATGAAAATAATCAACGACAACTTGACGTGAAGCAGCCCGAATTGGTTTATCCCACTTATACCATGGCTAATGAACAAAAAAAATAATAATAATGGAATGGTCACAGTTCATTTTTCAGAAGAAAATCATTTAAATTGGCATTCAATAACGTTCCAATGTGCTGTTAAAAATATAGTCCCTATAAGGATAGAACGTCTGGTCACTGGAAGCAGTAGGTCTGTCAAATTACGATAGAAACCATCAACAGACGGGTGCTTGCGCTTTGAAAACCAAGGAAAATTATGCTGATAGGAATGACTGCTTATTTATGAGTAAGAAGTCACATAGGTTTTTATATCAACGTGTTTAATAAAACATTAAAATGCATTAATAAAGAACTGTTTTTAGGCTGATGGAAGTACTTGTGCAGTTACACAAAAATCCGTAGCACAACAAAGAACGAGGCACGAGTTCCAAACTAGCTAATTTTTCATATGATTCCAGGTACGCTTGACACTCAACCTTATGATCGAACGATAAGCTGGCACAACCCACTGCTGGACCAATAGGAGAACAGAATTTACCAAAGCTGTGGTATAAGGTCTTGTGAGGTTTGATATTGATTTGGGACTATTTTAACTGACAGTTTTACAAACAATTATAAACTGATATTTCAGTAGCATTTACTACTGCTGCAGAAGTGGCCTCGCATTCACAGGGTAAGGCACATGTGATCTGTCAGTATTCTGCGGGCTTCCTCCCACAGGTCAAAAACACGCTGTCAGGTGAAATCTTTAGATTTCCCTTAGTGTGTCAGGGTGTGGGTGCTATGTAATACACCGGCAATCCAGTCGGCATGCTCCCTTCTTTGTTTCCAGTACTTCCTAGGTTAGGTGATGGCCTCACCAAAACCCAACCGGGGATAAGTTGCTATGGAGAACGGAGAGACAGTGGATACATTTTAGGCAATAAATCAGGTCTTGAAAGCAAACCTGCTATTTTATGTTGCAGTAAAAGAAAACGTCAAACCTGACCATCGCTGTCCCTGCTGCTTTATGGGAATCATTCAGTGGGGGGTGACAATTAAGTGCCCTAGTGAGACATTTTTAAGGATGTCAAACTCCACATCAGGTGCCATGGCGGTTGGGTGGGCAGCGCCGTTGTCTCGGACCTCCAGGGTTGGGGGTCTTATCCAGAACGGGCCGGTCTGTGTGCGGGTTTTCCCTGCGACTAATTAGAGGACTGATTGGCTGAAGAGTTGGAAATTGCTGACCTAAAGGTTATCCTAAAAACCTGCATACACACCGGCCCATTTGCGGATAAGATATAGTGTGTGCATGCTCTCCCTGCATTGGGCTGGTTTCCTCTGGTTACAACGGTTTGCAAACATCTGGTGCATCTGGTGTCTCTAATTTGCATGTACATTATGACTGCTTGGGGGCGTGTGCCCTGTGGGCCATCCATCCCATCCAGGGTGTCCTCTAGCATTTTGTCCTAAGCTGATTGAGATCCTGACCAGGTAAAGCAGTTACAAGATGAGTAAAAATCAACATGATAACTTTCCATTTAATTACCCATAATGCAATACTAAAATCCACATTAAGTATTCACCTAGCTCTGCAAAATTCATCAGTTTACAGGTAGGTATATATGGCAGGGCTGCCCAACCCTGCTCCTAGAGATCTATCACCCTACAGAGCTTAGGTACAGCCCTAATTTTACACACCTGATACAGATACTCAGGCCCTTCAGTAGCATCTCAGTATTATACTCAGCTATGCTGAAGCTTAGATGACTCTAATACTGAGATATTACTGAAGGGACTGATTGTCTGTATCAGGTGTGTTAAGTTATGGCTGCCCCTAAGCTCTGTAGGATGAGAGATCTCCAGGAGGAGGGTTGGGCAGACCTGGTGTACAGATATACATTTTGTACTGGTATATCTGACAAACATCAATTTTTTCTGTAATGGTCCACTGTAGTGTTTCTCTGTATTACAACTTGTCCAGTAATTTTGTCTATTTCACTCCCACAATTTAGCTCAATCCTCTGAGATACATAGGATCCCATGACACAGTGTCTCCAGTGCTTGGTTACAAAGTAACTCCAAAGGCTCGAGAAAATAAACACTCCTCCCATAAAAGATGCTTGCGACATTTGTGTTTCAAATTCTCGTGTGAATGTTCCAGTGTAGTTACTGTAACTGTCTAGCAGCCTACGATATCAGTGAGGAAGATATGAGCAAAAATCTGTTTCCAGATCATTCAAGAAGACCGTCTAACAGGAGGCTAGCAACACTTTTATAGAAGTTCAATCCATAGTGAACAAATCCCAGTTCATTTATACAAAACCGGTAAACAATCACAAATCAAAAGTAATGATGCAAGGAAATATGAGGGTCCAGAAACCCGACCACCCACTTATGCTGCTGCAAAATTTCAGCAAGTCTCAGTTATCACCCTTGGACCATCACAAGAGGGGAAATCGATACGAATATTAAATTCCAATGTAAAAGCTTGTATTTTGCATCAATCAGACACATGGACACCAGCCAAAAATGCCCAGAAGATGACAGACGCTTATTAGTCACTGCTTAAGCTGACAGAAATACCAGCTGCAATGCACAGGAACATAAGCTGTTAACAGCTTGAAGGGAATTACAGAAGTAAGGAGAGATTTCTGATGTGCAGAGGAATGGGGATGCACTGGGCAGACATTAAGCAGGTTAACCTGCAATGCAGCTGAACAGGCGCTGGCCTGAAGCCTAAAAACAGACCTGGAAGAGAGACAAACTGAGTAACAGCATACAGGTCAGGCTGATACAGACTGTTGAATATGAATTTAAGGACGTCGCAGCTATGTGATTGGTTAATAAAGGGGGCAGTGTGCGTTAGGTCTGTGGTGCGCCCATAGTGGGAAGCTGCCAGTTCAGAGCCTAACAGTATGTGCCCTGTGATGGGCTACCATCCATCCCATCCAGGGTGTCCCCTAGTCAGGCCCCTAACTCTTGATTGCTCTGGGGATGCTGGCTGGCCCACGTACTGAGACCCTCTCACCCGTGTGTCTGTGTGCCCCACGGAGAGCAAGATGGGGTAGGTGAAACAGACACCCTCATTTCCTCATGGGTATGAATGCAGTATCACTATTCCATTACATAATATACTCATGTAGAAAGGAGTATTTCTCGTGAAGTACTAATCATTTAATCATCCATCCACCTTAGAGGGATTATCCCAGGCAGCATAGGATACAGGGCAGAGGAACATGTTAGACAGGATGCCATATAGAATAGAATAGAATAGAATGACTTTATTGCCATTGCATATTTTCTTGCACAACGAAATTTTCAGAGCATTCCCTGGGACGTGCATATATCTAGTCATCACAACATAGTTGCAGGGCAGACATGAGCACATACTTATAATCACACACTGCAGGCAGATCCATTCCTTAAGTCTATGCTTAAGTCGAATTTAGCGTCAGACAAATGCTTAGTATAGAATATATAATTTAGCTTTTTATGTACATAAAATACTTGAAAACTTCAGAATACACTAAAACATCTTACACATAATACAGTACATAATAATATTAATTACTGAATTACTGAAGCTGTGCAATATTTCCACGATCATCACAGCGTTTTGCGTGAGTTCGTTATTAGCATTGCATTTAACCTGAAGTTTTAATATCATAGGCTGTATAGAAGTGCGTTCCTAAGTACAGGTTGTCCGTAAGTTAGCTATTCAGGGTACTGCCTGAACACTGAGAGATCCAAATGCAAGCCTTTAGACCACAGGAGGAAAATGCACAGCGAAGAGGGACAGAACACAGGTCCCAGCCCTGGAGGTGTCAGGGAGCAGTGCTGGCCCCCTACTGCTCCACACTGAAACACACAAAACATCATTACACCTGAAACAAAAAGCATCGCCGAGAACAATGCCTTTCACAAGGGGTAAGTGTTCACACTTGTGCTAAAGGCTGGAGAGAATTCAAAATGGGCTCAGCAGAGCACCAGGCCAAACAGATACTACATTGTTTTTCACTGCACACGCCTGACAGTTTTCTGGCAGCTCGTGTACCCCGAGAAATGAACAATCGCGGCTCGCTCTTTAAAAGGAGCTGGACTCAAGCTGGACTTCAGGATGATTAACAATGCGATTGTGTTCATTTCTCGCCAATTAAGGCCCATGGGCATTTGCACCAGCAGAGCACAGTGTGTTGCATACAGCCGCCATAAGCGTACCTTGATTCCTGCCACCGGTACCTCGTTTACGCTGTCACGCCACGGCAGCGCAGGAACGCACAGCACTCAGCTATAGTCCGTCATGCTTTGGCATTTGTGGCCCATCCACGTGTTTATAGGCTGACATCACCAGCGTGCACATTAGCACACGGTCCCTTGGCAGTGCAAGCTGAGGCCCCAGAACATCACGTCTCCACCATTAAGGTGGGGCTACTCCAGGGATCCAGTTACACGCGTGTCTTGCTTAACATGTGCACTGCATGTGTGCCAGGAGGAAAAAAAAGAAATAACAGATAACAGCACGTTGCATTCTTGCACGAGGCATTTGCACTTAATAATATAAAATTAGCTGTGAAATTTCATGTGTTTACACCCCTGTGTTCAGTAATGTAGAGATTTATTAACCCTGTCTAATTCTAGTCCCACTCTATTTTACATTTTTCATTATCACAATTAGACATTAGACCATTGAAATGCTATCGGATTTACTTTTTAAGCTATTTAATTCATTCTGATACATTCAAAAATGCAATGCACTACAGGTTCAGTATACCATAAAAGGAAATTCTGGTGTCTGGACTTACAGAATAAATTAATTTAATAGCTAGGTGTACTGCATTGCATGTGCCTAAAATGACGTGCTGTCAGTTGTAATCTGGTTGTAACGTGACAGCCATTATTAATCAGCCTAATGACAATAAGGACTATATGCAGCCTATTTCCTGAGAGCATCTTCTGTCCTGTCCTATCTTGTCCTACTCTGTCCTGTCCTGTCCTACCATCCTGCCCAGCCCTGTCCTGTCCGGTCCTGCCCTTTCCATTAAAGCATACATTCCAGAGAGAAGAGTCAGCCAGTATCCCTGGAGCAATTGGGGTTAAGGACCTTACTCAAGGGCCCAATTGTGACATCGCTCTGCCAGCGATGGGATTTGAACCAGCAACCTTACAATCACGTGCATAAGAGTCTTAACCTGCCTCCTTAGAAAACATGTTATAAAATTAATTATAAATTAATATAAATTTATTTGCTTTTATTCAGTTGCACTAAAAAACCTTGCTTTTGCGATTAATCGTAAAAAATACAAAAAAAGACAGCTCATTGCGTGATCAAATACCTGGAACACAAGGATGTTTTTATGACTGAAATAGAGAGCCCCTTTGCTGAAGCAGAGGAACTGCCACATTAGTGAGCAGGCTTACATTCTGGTTAGACAAGCAGTAAGTATGGAAACATAGCGGTGGATTTACGCTACTTGTATGAGGGCGGAGCCCATTCCGAAGCTCTACCGCTTTCACATTCCGGTTCATGCTTAGCTTAACATATCTGAGTGCAACCTGCGACTGAAATGATGGGACACTGATCTGGGCATGGCAGCTGAAACTAAACAGAGTGCCAGTTGCTTTCAATCAAGACAAGGTATTCATTGGAGCCTGGTTTGAAAGCTTTTGAGCTTGGCATTTGAAGGCTGAGTTGGAGACATTTTCCCACTGGTGCAAGAAGTGGGTTCACTCCAGTCCATCCACACAGTGCTCATTGAAGCCAACTCCCTGGGTTTCACCGTCACCCTCACACCACCTTGGCCCTCACAAAGAGGCCTCAGTGTGCCCGTGCATGGTGAACTCACCGCTCTGTAATTGGGCAGTTTTGACTGGCTAACCGCCTGGTTCCTAATCATAGAACAGACCAAACCATCCCCCGAGCCTTCTCTTATACCGCCTCCATCGCCAGCCCCCTTGCCACTGACCAATGGTAACATCCGACTTTCTGCCTTGAAACTGGTTTTCAAAAACTAATTCCATTTCAACTAACTGAATAGCCCTTGAGTACTACAGTCATCATGGACAGTATCTTGACAGGAATCAGGCTCCTGATATTAGTTTAACATGATAAAAACTCTAACATGATTTCATGAGGGTCCATTACATTCAGTTGTTGTCCCAACAGATTGATTAAAACAGCCAAAAAATTAGCTGGATTTCATTGTCAGGTGGCACAATCTCACTTGACTTCAGCACAGGACACATTTACAGTGATCTTCATAGTGAACTGCTACAAAACTGCAGAAATATCCATCACACACCTTAAATAAGCATTTTAGCCCTGTAGTAACAAGTTGATCAATGGAAGAAGGTGTTTAGATTCCATTATATTCCTCAGCCACTAGACCAAAGCCCTTCCACCATGAAGAACTGCCATCAAGAAGAAAAAGAATACTATCTCAGGTATTAGCTCAATAATGAAATCTCTCAGATAGTGGACAACAGGGTCTGCTAACTAAAGAAATGTAAATGCTGCCCTGATTTGTCAGCAAATTAAATAACACTCAAGATTAGGTTGTATACTATAGCCCTGTAGATTCATACCAATCAAAGAAATCCTTCACACTCACACTAGTGGGTCCCTGGTTATAATTTCAGTTCGGCAGAACATCTAGGCATTAACAGCATAATCCAATAAACCTTGGGAGAAAGCATCTTAAGTTGGAGATGTTTCCAGGCTGTGATAGCCTCTTACGGAGGGTGTGCCCCTCCCTCATCATATGGACACCCCCTACTTCTCCCACGCGTTCACGCATCCTGAGGAAGGCCTGTCGTGGCACAAAGTGGTGGCACATAGGCTTTGGTCTAATGACAGAAACTGGTGAATCATGACATTCAGTATGGTTTCTATTCCCTTTAAGCATCGCGTTCCATTCATCCCCCCAAATAAATAAATAAATAAATAAATAAACAACTAGACGGGCAGGGTGCCATTTTGTAGGGGGGGGGGGGGGGCTAACATTAACCCAAAAAATCACCAACTTTGGGAAATTTAAAGT
>JAOYFF010000116.1:28213974-28243462 GCA_025773925.1 Cryptomyrus ogoouensis
AAGTACAAGAACAGGACAGTACACAAGCAGGCGGGCGGGGGGCGATTGGGGGGGGGGGGGGGGGCGCTAACATTAACTCAAACAATCACTCACTATGGGCAATTTAAAGTTACACAACCCAATGGCAGCACTTAGGGCAAACGAACACATACAGAGAGGGGAACACACAGATTCTGCACACCCAGAGCTGCTCTGAGGAAACACTACCTACCTACCTACAAAAAAAGAGAAAAAAACCTATATACAGAATTCAGCAACTATACACAAATTCCAAAAAGTCCAAAAAGTGCCGGTATATAACAAGCCTGAAGACAATCCCAGAAAGCAGAGGGCATGACGACAGCCCTAAGGGGACAGACACCTGCATCCTTCAAAGGGCACTGTAGAGGATTTCCAAAGGAAATCCATGCCAACTTCGGAAGGATGAGCAAACTGCAACCATACAGAGCTGTGGCTGTTATCCAACCCGCCACGCTGAAGATATTACACACGATTCTACAGTGGAAATGAAAAACAACTTATTAAAATAAGTATTTACAATAAAAATTAATAAATTTGTTAAATACTGGAGCTATTTTATTATTGGCATCATGGAAAACTAATAAAGTTAGCTGGCTTACAAAGAATATATATTATATATGTAAAACAACAGACCAGACACATATTTATGCGGATTATAGAATGGGACATAACAGAGTTCTCGAAGGAGGCCAGCCCAAGTAATAAACACCGATTTATACAGAGTACTAGCACAAATTCCCTCTCATTCACAGTATATAAATTGTTTAATGATTCATACGGGACTGAATGTACCATTACATTTCTCAAGGTGTAGTGCACAATGCCCTACATTCACAGATCTCAAAGATGGAACCCTTAAATTACATTCAAAAGAGCACCAGATCTGATCAACCACATATTACCCTTCCACTTTACGTCAGATTTGGCATAACTAAGATCACAAAACGGCATCCCAGTCAGATTTTTAGCGGCAGACTTCATAAGTATTTTTAGGTCCTGCTTCAAACCAGTAGATGGCAAACTTAACTCACTTAAGTCCACAAAACGGTTCATTCATGAGGTAAATAAAGAAGTGCATTATTAATTTATGCCATAACACAAGCTCTACCGCCAATATTTATTTAGCCAGCTGTTTCCTCCTGTGCCCTTTCAACTGTATAGAAGCGGGCCTTATGTTAGCGCTCACCAAGCCCATTTGCCCAAGACCTAAGGAACATTTTGTCATCATGTAGGTACTACAAGCAGTCTTTTCACTCGCAGCTACACTTTCTGGCTCCTGCGGCGCTGGACAGTCCCATAATTCATGAAGTATCCACACAAACACACCGCAGAAACAAGTGCTAAGTTATACTAATAATGAATAATGATTAGTTTACAAAAACTACCAGATAAAACATCGGATCCTTTTTCATCGCACTGTGGTAGACTATGCTGCAGTAAACAGACAGACAAATAAAGTACACATGTTATTGAAATCGCAATGATAGTATTCTTTTTGCGCACATATAGATTAACGCCATGTGTATGGAAGAAATTAAACGTTAATTATAAAAAGCCACACAACCCCCCCCCCCCCCCCCAAAAAAAAAGAAAATCAAATTAAATGGGTCCCAGCGGCGAAATTTCTTGAAAATACCCAAACTACACCTATTCCGAAAAGGGCTACAGCCAGTTCTACTATATACCTGTACCAGAAACGCATTAACATAAACACAAGTATTTAACATAAACATAATTTAAAACGTAGGGTACAGTAGTATTTAATAGCCTTAGAAATTATTTCCTTAGTCAAGTTTAATAAAAGCTGACGGAAAACAAATACAGTGTGATTTAAAAAAAAAAAAAAAAGAAGTGTTTTTTAAATGAATATTGAGTCGTGAACAAACTGTTCAGTTAGTTATTTGGCATTTAAAACCTTTAGGATATTAGCTACGCCGTTTCCCAACACATGAACACATTACAGCAAAAAAAGGCAATGTACAGTTTTGTCTGTTTAAAGATATCCTCCTTTAACCCGAAATGAGATGGCTAGGTTTATTATAAGGACTTGCGGTGCTCACCTTGTGAAAGTTGCGCGTTGAGGGTCAGACTGATCCCGAAAGCAGACATTGAGTAAGAGGAGAGGTCCTCCTTCCACTCAGGGGGAGGGACCACGTCAGGAGTCAAGCATCAAGAAATTATTGTATATATAAAAAACTGCTCTAAGTCATCCCAAACCGGCGATCCCATTAGGCACCTAGTAAATTTCACACGCAGATCAATGGCTGCTTTTGGCTAATGCATTTTACGATTTCTGTTGCTGTTTCCGATGAGCACGCAGGCAGCTCTAGCAAAATACTACTAAATACTACGATCTCATTATGCTAATAAAAGGGCTACGCTGAGCTATAGGCGGGTGGCGTCTTAGGCTGCAGATGGGAATACTGCGAAATATATATACACTATACGCTCTGATGACAAAATAATGACAAATACAACCAAACGGTAACTTAATAAAAGGTAAATCGACTTATAATCAGTGACTAGCAAACTAGCAATTATATCACACGTGTTATATATAGCGTTCGTGTTTAACTGCAATGGGAGGGGTTTAGTGAAAGTTTAAACCTACGATTTCTGTGTGTGTGTGTGTGTGTGTGTGTGTGTGTGTTGGGGGGTACGGGTGCTTCTATCTAGTGGTAACTAATTTTGCTATCTTATTTAGACAACTGTCCCCACCAGATAGCAGATCAAGAAAAAATCAGGTATCTTACGGACATCCTACCCCAAACAACTTAATCTGCTTTTTGTGTAAAACTTTTTTGTTTGTTTCCAGTGTTTCATCTGTTTCTGACTATTAGTGCCTTGGGGTTAGAGGTATTTAATTACATTAAAACGGGAATCAACAGGAAATCCGCACAATTAGAGCTGCGCCTAACCTGTATTTGCGGGCTGGACGGGGACAGGTGGGCTACATATAGCTAGTATTACATTAGGTGCAGGAATAATATTCTGGAATAGCGACTATTCTAAAAGCTTTCCTCAGCTCTAAAAAGTGTTTATGAGATTTCATTATTTCACAATTTCGTTATATTCACGCCATAAAACCCGGATTTCAGAAACATTAAGTCACCGCTGTGCATCAGCTGCAAAAACTGCGGTTGTCTTCCTCGGTTTTCACAGCAAGTGGCACTATTGTCTGTTGGATTCATTTTACCCAGTTATGGGAAGAAAACGAACGAGTAATTTGATTAATTTTATGCTGAGAATTTTAGCTATTCCCATTCTTCACAGATGCAGTTGTAAGGTTTGCTAAATGATATCAAATAGCAATTAATTTATTAAATATATACAATGAGTAATAATAAATTAAATTAAACTGTACTGGTTTAATACATTAGGACCGAAAGACCCATTAAAATAGTTAGCAGTTAACCACTGAAAGATCACAGACTAGTAATATGTCTTTTATATGTAAACGTTTAACTGTTGTTATGTACAGAGTTGCTACAACACTGTGTTAAATGAGCGTCATTTATAGTAATCCAGCAAAATGGTTAATACGTGTGGTCATAAGTATGTTTTTTTAAGTTTTCTCTTTAAATACTTTTAAGATTAACATGGGTAGGTAACACTTTCCATATATTAATGTTGTAACTGCTTACTATACTAGAACTTCATATTGAGCGTTCATCACTCAATAACATAGAATGTGCAGAGTATTAATCTGTTGTTAAGCAGTAGTATTGCACAATAAAACATCATTCGCTGCCAAAAAAAAAAAAAAAACCCAACATGCAGAACCTGGAAGAAAATGGTGAATTAAGGTTGATTATTATGCATTATTATCCAGACCAGAGTCACAGGGAGCTTGGAGCCTGTCTCAGGAAGTACAGGGCGTGAGGGAAGGATGTAGCATGGAAACATGGTGAGAACATGCAAAGTCTACCTGGAGGTTTGAGGGATTCGCCTGAACCTGGGTGGTGTGTGGCCTTGTAAGTTCGATCTCTGTACCTGTGACAGCAAGGTGCTGGTTCAAATCTCGTGGCTGGCAGAGTGACTCACGATCTTGCTGAGGGTCTGAACCAGCACGCATAAAGTTACCAGTGAGTATTCTTAAGTCACACTCCTTCCTTGGCTCTGTGGTCCCAGCTACGGTGTCACATCTCATTGCTGCTTTTTGGATCATGCAGAAAGGACCTTCCTGTTGGGTTTTTAGTTTCAAGCACTGGAGGTGGGCAGTGACAACACTTCCAGCTGTACCTTGTGGCTTAGCTTTTTATGGTTTACTTAAATTACCTGCTGCTGTTATTAATCTCATAAAGCCATCTGCTTTTCAACTCCATGTATAAGTGGGTATAATTTCTTGGTCAAGTAATACATATAGATATAAAGCAGCACTTCACACTTTCATGTAGTGATCAGTGCTGTGGATTTTCCTAAAATTCTGTAAAATAAGACTGGAGAGATGTTATTTGTAAGCATTTAATGTTATTTGATTCAACACAATAGAGTAATCTCTGTGTTGTGTTCCTTGTAGTTAAAGTTTCATATCTGTGCATTATGTCTCTAACACATGTAAATTGTTTCATGATGCTGAATTCAGTGCCAATGATATATTATTTTTCATAATGACTTTTTATAATTTTGGACACTATGTAATTTTTTTGTATGGAATTGATTTGACATTCATTGCTTCTGTTAAATGCCAAGGACATTTTTTCAATGTTTTATTCTACAAACATCTTAAATAAGTGAATTAAAAACTCAGTCCCACCCATAAATCTGTCTCCACAATTATAGCGACTAATAAGATTTCATTATATTCTCATCCATTGAAAATGTGTTTCTATATTAGACTGTCTTAGCTAGAGTTTTTAAAACCATATTAAAATTATCCATCGTTATCATTTTTATTTGACCACAACATCATTTGCGCTTAAAAATGTGTCCCCTGCCTCGTTACCCATAATATAATTCAATCAACACAGAGGGCGATTTAAATCTTTGCCTGAGATCACAAACCCAATGCATCAGTAAAACAGGGCATAATATTCTTTAGAGAAATCCTTGTTTTTCAGCTGGGTTTTTGTTTCTTTGGTAACAGGTGAGAGCGTCATGTACCTAACGAATGTTCCATTATAGATAAGAATTCGAAACAGGCAATGCTTTTGTTTGATTTACGGGGGTCCATGCAATGCAGTGTAAGCAGTCATCAAGGGACTTCATATCATGTACCAGTGATTCCTTCTTTTATATACTTGTTTTCAAAGCACCATAACTTGAGGGATCAGGTTTTGGAACTCTGGAGCAGTTTACGTAACTATTTCTATAGACATTCTATGCATCCTTATACTTCTGCATATTCAGCACTTGTAATTTATAACTAAAACAAACAAATAAAGCTGTAAATAAAAACAGTATGAAATATTCAAATGAATCTGACATTTTTGTCTATGGATAATGAAATATTTATTATTTCGGGGAAAGTTGGTAAACATTGTTCTCTGACAGTTATAGCCAGTAGACTAAACTTTGTGTGGGAATGCATATTTATAATTCGTGTACTCTTCTATAAAGAGTCTGTGTTACCATGTTATATTTGATAGTGCCTTGAAATACTCAGGGGCCATAAAAAAACTTCACTAAAGAGGGACATGGTCAAATAATGAAAGAGATTCCTGGCAGGGAAAGGCTGCTACACCCACTGGAAACGCTCTGACACAGCAGCCCCCACCCATCCTCTGTAGCAGCTTCTACAACAGGGCAACTGCATGGTATCAGTCCGACAAGTATCGGTCCGTAAACAGCGGAACCGCAGTAATGATATTTTATTGAGCAGAAACAGCAGAATATTTCCTCTAAGTAGCTTCCTGGTAGGTCAACAATAAAATTCCCAGAAAAAATAGGATTCACCGTTAACTGTGAACTTCCTCTCCTTTTTTCCACGTCTGCACTGTACTATTCCTGTACATGTTAAAGTACTAAAGGACACAAACAGGGCATTTGTTACTGTTCTACCTACATAAACAGTGGAAAGTGCGGTAAGCTCACTGGCAGGAGTATCAGATAGATGTTCAGTCCTTGCCGAAAAAAAGGAAAATGTGTCAAAACTTTGGTTTTTGTTCTTTTTTTTAAATAAACTAAAAGTAAAAAGGACAATGGAAGACTGTCCCTTTGAGCCCAGGACAGACATTTTAAATCAGCTGATCATATATCCATCCATCCATCCATCCATCCTTTTTCATTGAAACAACCACCATGCAGCCCCTAATTCCATTCAGGTCACAGGGGTTGATTGCCTCTCTCAGGTCACAAAGCCAGGGAAGGCATAAGTGATGAAATGTGTCATCCTGGGCACAGGTCTCAGTGCTTTGCAGAAAGTCATCCAGTGCACGCAGAGACTCAGCCTGTTGCTTCAGCATACGTTCCTCAGGATTACAGAGGAGACGCGCTGTCATGCGATTGGGCCTGGGATGCTTTAGTGTATACAGCCCCTAGCCTCTGTCTGGTGAGTCACACACACTGGGCATTTCAGAGGAGCCAGGTCGTCCGGTTACATGCTTCCTGGATGCCAGGAAGAAAGCAGATTATAAGGAGGAAACGGGGGGAGAAGGTCCAGAGCGGGGGCTCGATGTTCACCCTCGGCCCTGGAGGAGGGCTTCCCCGTTCAATCCAAGCCACGTCTGCTGTGAGTACACCCCGCTCTGACAGACTCCTATCTTGCGCCTTGAGCCTCCGAGGACAGTCGTACTGTCACTCTGCACTGGATGAGCGCTTGTGGAAAATGACTGCAGTATATAGTGACAAATAAATAAAAATACAGTTACATGGTAGCATTTATATCAGGTGAGTCACCAAGAAGACAATAAAAGGCGTAAGGACCCTTCATTGGTTATACTGCACAGTACAGTGGGATCTTACAGCATGAGTATGTACAGTATGCTGTCACGATTAACGATTCGCGCTTCATGTTTGAGTGCCTTATAAACACAACACCTGAGATGTGCTGCAGTATTATATATTTCTTTTAGAAAAATAGATTAGGTGGGTTTGGATGAGGTGAGTGTTTAGGGCTGGAGTATTCACAGGGCCGACAAACAAATTTATCACCAGTAGGCAGTAGTCTTAAAGATCGCCACGTGTCTTATTTTTGGAGAAAAAAAAATCCATTATTAGTGCGAATGCTAATTTGATTTATCTAGATTCTCCATGAAGGAAGTTGGCAATTAGCATCATATGTAGGGTGACCACTAATCCATGTGAGCTGTGAGCTAGGATAGGATTTGTAAACTACCATCTCAGTTAAAAAGCTATGGACTTTCCTTTAGCACTGAGCTCTTGCTGTGTGCTGATTGGTCAGTCTCCCATAATCATGCACTCATGCAATCATGTGTCACTGATGTTAATGTGAAACAGCTGGATGAGTCTTTCAATCAAAGAAACAAAACAGTAAAAGCACAAGAAGAACTGAATTACTTAGTCAAACATGGGAGCCTTTCAGTTTTAAAGTAGTTTGTAAAACCTGAAATAGCTCATAGTGTCGCCCCTAACATGGATTAGGTGGACACCCTAATCATATGACATCTAATGTGCTACTGACTGGTTAATGTAATTGGTAATGATGGATGAAGATGATCATGAAGGCATTTTACTGCATAGTGATGCCAGTGTATAATAGTGTATCTAGCAAATAAAGCCTTAAAAAAGTTTTTTTTTAATAAAAAATTATAATCATAATCCTATATTATTATTATTATTATTATTGTTATTATTATATGATTGCTATCATCATCATCATCTTAGCAAATGACTAGTTCAGGTTTTAACTCTTCGGACATATTAAATTAATGCAAATTCTCACCAGCTATTAGATCATATATCTGGGTTATATAACCTAGATATATAATCATTTCAGACATCAGGGAGCTATCTGTGCCAAATGGCATTTATCCAGCACTTCTTGGCAGAGGTGTGTGGGGGTCATATCTATTACGGAGACAGCTAATGCCTCCAAACCTTCAGTGCGGTCAAGACCACGTCCTGAATCTGGAGTTGGAGAGCTAAACAACGTGAATCACAACAACTGCAAAGTCTCCCCACAAGTGATCAAAGAAGCACCACTGGCAGGGTTTGCACAGCTGCTTCAGCATTCGATCCTTGTTCTTGCTTTTACTCTCTGAAACGTTTTGGCCTGGTACACAAAAGATATGGAATCACATTTAACTCCCGCTATAAATACTGTCCTTTCAACTGTAAATGGTATCTCCTCCTGTAATACCTTGTTTGAGGAAAAACAAGCATTATTCATACCCAAAGCTATTAGCTGTAATTAACCATTCATCTTCAAACTCCTATTGCGGGTCAGGGTTGTGGGATGCTAATTTTCCAAACTGCAGATCTTTGGATTGACCCACACAACAATGGTAGAACATGCAAACACCACACGAATGATGGTTTTCCACTGCCGCCCGGAACCGAGCCGTACCCGAGCCTTACCACGAACTGGCGGTTTTCCATTGTTTTACGTACTCACACTGACACGGTCTTGCTTATTAACAGGGCCACAAGCATGACCAAACTGAGCTGATTGCATCACCACCATCTGATTGGTCTAAATTCACGGCGAAATTGGTACTGGTGGTAATATGCATGAATTATATGAAGGAAAAGGGGCATGCTCTATATATTATTCATTATAAGTATTGATGCACCTGGTAACTCAGATCTTGAAAACTTCCGTCGTCCAATTTAAAAGCGCACTTATAGAACAGCTGAACGGAAGGTTTTCGTAATGCACTCTGTAACTGGTGCCTCTACATGGTAGAGCTCGGGTAGGACTCGGTTCCCGCGTGCCAGTGGAAAAGCACCAAAAGAGCTATGATAGGATTCCAACCGCCAGTCCTGGAGGCATGTGACATAACAGTGTCACTCACAGAGACGACACGCCATGTATTTTCTGTAACTAACTGCAAGTAATTGTTGTGTACAGGGTGCCGCCTTGTTTCATGTTATGAAAACCAATGTTTTTAGCAAGTATAAATAATTTATGCTGTTAATTATGCTAATATCTGGTAAGGGAATTGGAACAAATTGACCTATATCATGATTTATGTGTACCATGAAAAAAACCCAAATAGCTTAATAAATTTGAATTATGTGTCTCTCTGATATGAATTTCTAAAAAGCAATTTGACACGTCTGCTTAAATGTGATGAATGAATGAGTCTAGAGCGGGAGGGAACATGCGACTGCATTAATCTGAGCCGGGCAAAGCCGCTTATGCGGTGATGTTCTGCCCTCTGGGCCCCATCTGCATTACAGGGCCCTTCATCAGGGGGATCCACCCCCCTCCCCCACACAACCCCGAATCAACTTCATCCATCTCTATGCAGCCAATAGGAACTTCGATCTCAGTCAGCTGGTCGGAGCCTATATGAGGCAGGGGCGTGGTATTTTTATGGAATGAGTGCCTCTACTGTTTAGTGGAGGCAACACAAAGGCACCATTTTGGGGGCTATGCTAGAGAGGTGCTCCCGGTGTAATCGTATCACATATATACGTTTTTAAAATCTGGCTCTGGCTCTGAAAGATTTCTTGTGTGGATCTTATTATGTGGAGGCCAGGGATACGGAGAAAGCAGCCACTGTACGGCCGGCCATAAGCGACGATTCACTTCAGGAAGACGAGGCAGCTCCACAGCTGCAGCCACTTGTGAGTCAGACCCGCCAAATGCTCCGGCTCCTCGACAATAACCGTCTGGGCTTTGCTTGAGTATGTGCAAGCCAATGAGTGAATCAAGCAACTGTGCCTCTGGTCTCTGACAGAAGAGAAGCCTTATTTGTCCATCCATCCATCTTCCGGGGGTCGGTCTCCCAGGTACACCCCGACTGGGATGCCAGTCTATCGCAGGGCACAGACACGCTACCAGAAATGTAGCAACTCCAATTAGTCCAGCTAGCGGGAGGAAACGCACGTAACAGAGACAGAATTTGAAATCCCCGCGCACACGTAGCGGACATCGGGCACGGACTCTGAGCCCTGGGGGGGGGCGTGGCCCACCGAGTCACACCCATTTTATTCAAGTCGTAATGCATTTCAGCTAAATTGGCTACACATGCGCAAGTGAAAACAATGGACATCGTTGTAATATTGTCCTTGTGAATATACATCAGGGGAGGAAAAGCTGGTTCAAGAGTTCCGATTCAAAACATGTAACACGTGAAGTATTCATAAGCTACCGTGGGATTTCACCCGGTGAAAAAGAGGAGGGGCTTTAGTATTCTTAGCCATCCAATCACGTGTCATCTTTTCCTTTCCCTTTGTCCTTTATCTTTTGTTTCAGGCTGGTTGTCTCTGCCATATCCTGCAATCCCCAAAAAAGGGAAACCCCAACCTCAATAAACCCCCCCCTTCCCAGGGTCACTTGTGACCAGAGAAACTCTCCTACACCCCCATGGAGAGAGATCTGTTTCAATTCCTCTTAATCTTGCACAAGAAAATACACAGAATCTCCCAGGAGGCCGTGGGGGGATGACCTAGCATGTGGAGCCACTTAGAGCTACGCAGGTGGTCTTCAATAAGCTGAAACTGAACATTATGTTACCTCAACAATGAGATTTCTGCTGCTCGACGAAAAAGTTTCTGCTAAATAAACCAATGATGCAAATGTAAGTGCATCACTCGGCAGAGGATAACACCGGTCAAATCACATGTCTCCCCAGTAAGAATAAGACAAGAAGATGATTAAATTGCCTGTAACGTGTGGGTGTGATGGACTGGCATCCCACCCTGTGCATTCGCTGACCTGAGAGAGGCACCAACACCCATGGCCTGTATGGAAAAAGCATCCGCTTACCTCTCAGTCTCTCTGCAGTGAGAATATGACAACGCCTCACCCAACTGCAGGGATTTGCTTAATGAGGGGCCTGTCTGTGACAATAGATGGCAGGTAGGCTTGATGGATTATTTCTACGCTGTGGGAGTAGCAACAATAAAAACAAGTCAGGAAAACCCAAATGCTGAGGAAACACCATTGGCAGGTTTGAAACAGGGGACTGTATGTTAATTACATTAAACAGACTGGGGTGAAAAGGTGTTGTGCTATCATCACTATCAGACCACACCGTCCGCCAGCAGAATGATAATGCTCGACATACAGTAGGGTGTGTGATCCATTTTCCCTTAAACAGTGTGACCGTAAACACCTGCTTTAGAATAATCTCCAAAGCTGCTGATTGAATGATTCCCACTTCAGTCAGCTGCTAATTGTCAGAGATCTTTGTCCCCAAAAAAAACAACATTCCTCTCCTCTTTAGCCCTCTCCCCCACTTCAAGTTCCCCCACCCATATGCCCACAGTAGCTAGACAGAGGACACCCCCCCCCCCACCCCAATCCACTTAACACCCTTAAATTGCGTGGAAAACACACAGTATTTTTAAGAAGTAAATCCAGTCATTAACATTAAGATGTTCAGCAGTAAACTTTTATACGTACCCCTCTGCTCAATTTTCATTGAATGACACAGGACCTGAACTAACAACCATTTGGTTACAACCTCAGTTTCTTAAATCCAATGCCTCCCTCTGCCTTTTCCTTTGGGATATAGCATTTGTTTATCTCCAGCAGGCCAGAAGATACCTCTCCTCATATTAACTGTGACTTGGTTTTGGCTGTAAGGAGTGAAATCCACACTTGACTGTGACACCCGTGGAATCATTTGAGCACGACTTTTCCGGTGTTGGAAGGAAGCCCAAAGTATGTTAGTGTCTCAGCAGGCGAGGGGGAGGGGGTCACGGCTCAGACAGACTTTCACAGTCTTTTACTTTGGTTTGGCTTTGGTGTGGCATGTTTAAAGGTTAATCCCAATGTTAATGACTAAAGCGATACTTCGAGAAGAATGCAGGGGAAACACCGGAAGCAGAGGAATACAGAAGTAATTAATGAAACGTGTCATCCTCGGCACAAGCCTCCCTGCTTTGCTGGAACTCATTCAGTGCATACAGAGATTGGGCCAATCACGCCAGCTCATGCTCCGCAGGATTACCACAGAGACGCACTGTCATCCGATTGGGCCTGGATGCCTTCTGTCGGTGATAGAGGCTCGGACAATGGAGGGGATGCTTTAGCGTATAGTCCTGAGCCTCTGTCTGGTGAGAGGAAGCAGCAGTGGGGAGTGAGGGGGTCTGTATGATGCAGGAAGGTGTGTGGGAGGAATCACGATGAGCGTCTGATGTAAGCGTGCGGGCTGTGGTTGCAGTGTGCTGGTGCTCGTCCCCTCGGGAATTGGCGGGATTATCCCCAACTTTGTTATTCATCCCGCTGGCTGGATCGAAGCACGTTTCCTCATTAATATACTAGTGGGGCTTAGAGTCACGGTTAGGATGAGGATCATGCATTACACTGCGGCTGAGGAGGCTGCATTATTCTCCGAAGGGGGGCATTTTCCTGTCAGTGCTGGTGTCATTCTGCCCAGCGAGGGCATGAGGCAGTGTAGTGCTTAAGAACATGTCATCCATAAGCTGTCAGGTCAGTTTTAGGACCTTTGGGCGAGGCCCTGAATGTGTCTTGCATTAGAAATTCAATGCATTATTCAATGCAAAAAATAATTAGCTATGTGTCTGTATACACCGATCAGCCATAAGATTAAAACCACTCAGAGGTGAAGTAAATAACACTGATTGCCTCTCTAAAATATATAATATATATATATATAAATATTTAGTATATTATATATAAAGCAAGTGAACAGTTAGTTATTGAAGTTGATGTGTTGGAAGCAGGAAAAATGGGAAAGTATAAGGATCTGAGGATCTGAGTTTAAGGATCTGAGCGACTTTGATTTGGGCCAAATTGTCATGGCTAAATGACTGGATCAGAGCATCTCCAAAACAGCAGGTCTTGTGGGGTGTTACTGGTATTCAGTGGTCAGTACCGACCAATAGTGGTCCAAGAAAGGCCAACCGGTGAACCGGGAATGGGGTCATGGATGCCCAAGTCTCAATGGTGTATGTGAGGAGCGAAGGCTAGCCTGTCCAGTCTGATCCACTCCTTGTTGGGTCTGAGCTGTTTTGGCAGCACAAGGGAACCTGTAGACACGATATTAAGCATGTGGTTTTAATGTTATAATGTTACAGTACCAGTCAAAGGTTTGAACACACCTGCCCATAGGAAGATTTATTTGTTTATTCCCTACATTGTAGAATAATTACTAAGACATCAAAACTATAAAATAAAAGAAACAAAAATACATTGTTGCGTGGGACATCTCAGTGGGGTTGGGTTGCTGATTCAGCAGAGTGATTAGGATGACCAGACAATCCATGTCAGGTAGGACACTCTGGGCTAGGACAGGAATTGTAAATTACCATTTCAATTAAAAGGACCTGGATTTCACTTGAGCACTGAGCTCTTGCTGTGTGCTGATTGGTCAGTCTCCTATACTCATGCATGTGTCACTAATGCTAATGTGAAACAGCTGGATGGGTCTTTCAGTCAAGGAAACAAACCAGTCAAATCACAAGAAGAGCTGAACTATTTAGCTGAGCACAGAAGCCTTTCAGTGTGAAAGTAGTTTGTAAAACCCAGAGTAGCTCAAAGTGTCCTCCCTGACATGGATTATCTGGTCAACCTAAGAGTGATCCCACTATTGGGCTCCTGAGAAAGGCCCTTAATCCCAATTGCTCCATGTACTGGCTGACCCTACTGTCTCCTCTATGCAAGTTTCATGAGATGGTCTCCTGGGATGCTTTTCCTGCTGTCCTGAAGAAGTTTCTACATATGCTGACCACTCATTGGCTGCTTGTCCTTCACTCTCTGGTCAAACTACTTCCAAACCATTTCTACTGTGTTTAGGTCAGGTGGCCGGGTCTTGTGATGTGACACTATCAGTCTCCTTGGTGTGTCCAAACTTTTGACTGACGCTATGTGTGAGTAGCTAATATGCCAGGTCTGTCTTGTCTAGTGATTTAACAGCCACTCTACTTGGGAACAGGGATCACAAGAGAACGTGTATTGTGGAATGGAGTTTTGGGTTCTATGCGGGGCGGGTAAACACAACACTGTGCGGGAAAATCAGGAGCATGGATTCGAGAGCAGTAAGAGAAAAAACAGGGTTTGTGTGTCAAGGGACAATAGAAAATGAAGTGACAGACAGAGCGGGTGTCAGGGTCTGGTCAGTTGTGCTAAGGAACAAAAGAATAACAAAACACATGACTTAGAAGCCTCAGAGGGACAGGTGGCCAGTGGGACTTCAGTCACGTGAGACGGGCACCTCCCTACCCTTATAAATGGTGGAATGGGATGAATTCTGTCTTTTTTGCTAAATTAATCAACAGTAGCCAATGTTTACATACCGTGAAGGGAATTGTATTTATATACTACTTCAACAGTAGTACATTCCTAATTATAATTTTTTAATACACTTCTGTTCTTTTTCAAAAAGTCATACATCCAGGGCAGCTCTATGTCATCCGCGGTGATACCACACAGACAGTATTTGCATATGGTATTTTAATCAAAGAATAAATTTGTTTTCGTGCAATTTTTGTTTGTGTTTTTGTTGTTATTTTATATCATCAAACCATTTTAAACACATCATCATTTCTTAATACATGTTTCTTAATACACAAAAAGACTTTTGTATTCCGGTACATAATTGCATGTCGGTGTGTTAAAACCCTGCCAGTGTTTCCATGGGTTACGACATCAATGTGGAAAATCTCCAGCTCGCCCTGTAGCTTAGGCCCAGTGGCCGTCACGCCCGACTATAAGCAGACCCAGGCCTTGAGGCCCAGACTCCGGGGGGGGGTAAGGGCTTAGTGTGGAGTATTCATCCCCCGTCTGCCCGCCACAAGACACCCACTCATTGATATGCACAGGATGTGGGACAGCAACAGACGCCCATAGTATCTGCTTATCAGTGGGGAGGAGGCACAGTGGCTTCCCAGGAGCCAAAGGGAAGGGGTCGGGGGGGCAATGAAAGACTGGGAGGGGGGCGTAATGGATGAGCTGCAGGACACCCAATAGGATGTCAAGGTGACAATCCGTGACAAGACAGATGGCTGATTTAGCGTCCAGTGCAGACACCCCTCTCGTCAGGAGGAAATAAGGCAGTCGGAGATCTATATCTGCTCAAAGTCTCACTGGGCTTCGCTTTGCTGAAATCCGCCTGCACCAACTGATGTTAAGGCAGATGGAGGAACCCAAAACAAATATGTGCTTCATCCGGCTGCAGTAATTATTAATACGTGTTGACAGTGAATGCAAATACTATCTGTGTGGTATTACCGCAGATGACGTAGAGTTGCCCTGGATGTATGACTTTTTCTGCCATAATGCTAAGGACTTGTGTTCGGTCAATCAAAGCGTGAATGTGTCGGATAGAGGACTGACCCCCCGTCTGGAAGGTTGTGTTGGATCCTGAGGCTGCCAGAGTAATCATATCAGTCCTGTGCCATTGACCCAGACCCTAAACCCCAGTTGCTCTAGGGTTGCTTGATGCTGCCTGACCCTGTTTTCTGACTCTGAAGTTTCTTCATTTGATTGTTGCTTTGGACAACAATGCTGAATAAATGAATAGGACTTACTGGAAAGAGGTGTGGCTCTATAAAAATCACCAGCTACGGCTGATTACCCCATATTTATGAAAATGATATCCAATTTCTGTAAGGCTGTTTGTATTGCATCACGTTAATAGTTTTCATTAACAGTCACAAAAAGCATTTTCGTGATGGTCTCTGTACATACTAACGTCTTCTTTTCAATGTTCCTACTTCATCTGGATGGCAAAGGGTTCCGTTATAAAACACACATTTGTGTTCCTGTGTATTATCAAAGGAGCTGAGGAATGTCCGTTCTGCCATCTTGGGTTCGACATGGAATCCCACACAAACACGCCTTTTATGCCGAATGTGGGTGGAATGTTGATTTTTGAGGCGGGTGTCGCTGGGGACTGTTTAGCTGAACGCTCTTCGGTGAAGAGTGCGTCTGTGTGTCTGTGGAAACTGCTGACTCCCTACACCACAGGTAACGGCAGAGCAATGTTCATACTGGAGCTGTCAAAGTGACTTGAAAATAAAGACAAACAAATGATCTGAACCGAAGTAACAGCATTTTTTTTTTTCTTGGGCAAGAACTCTGGGCTTTTTGACAACAATTCATTCAGTGTTATTCATAATCACCTCCTTGACTTCAGGAAGAAAAGTTGGACAGAAAGAGTGAAACAAGAGCTAAAGTGTGTTATATTTATTAATATGCAGTAAGATGTCTTTTATTCATGAAGGTGGTTTTTGCTGAGTCAAGCACCAGAAGAAACTCTCCATTCTTTTTCACTTGTACACTGAATGTTGACTTCAGCACATCGAGTAATTTCTAGAATGGTTAGTTTATTAATTCAATGTGGCAGCGTAATGTATCAGTATAAAACACCATCCAAAGATTTATACTTAAAATACGAAAAAAAAAAAACAAAAACTGAGAGTACAGAACATGGTTTGTCGCAACTGACTGAGCTCAGAAACCAGTGCTGGTTCTCTAGATTCTTCCTCCAGTCCAAAAAGATTAAGATGAACTAGCATCCCATATTGTTTGTTTATGAGCTTGAGAACCCTACATTAGAATGGCATCCCATCCAGGGTATCCCCAGCCTCGTGCCCTGTGGTTCTGAGATGACTATAAACTGAAGTAGTAAAGGAATTTGGATGGTGGATGGATGGGTGGATGGACAGATGGATAAGTGGATGAATGGATGGATGGATACTATAACATGCTTTTTGTTATAACTACATTCCATAGGAACTAGTACCTTGAAAATAACATTATATCGATTATATAAAACAGAATATTTTAGGCATTCATTCTCATTCCTCATCCTAAACTTGAGATTGCCATGTTGGATAGGTAGTCCTCTACAATGTCAATACAGAGCTGTCAAGAAAATGCTATACAAATATTGGCCAAGTTCAGCTCTCGTCTGTGTCTGAATAAAAATCAGACTGTGCCATGAGGTTAGGGCATGGAATGTTCCCTGGTGAAATCATCTGGAAAAAAGCAGAAGTTTTAAAAATGCTCAAACAAGAATAAACAAATCAATAAAACGTCTGATGCTATAGGTGGGGTTTTGACTAGTGAACCAAATGGTCCTTCAGATTTTACTTTAATTTGAATCATTTATCTTGCTAAGCTCCACAGGCACACGGCAGAGGTGACGTGTGTGTTTGTGTGCGTTTTTCTCATGCCCAGGCACCGGCAGCTGTGTGAAATGTTGACTGCGATTGCTCTGTGGATGGAGCCAGCCAACGGCAAGCCTGCAGACCTGCTGCTTTCTCAGTGGCAGAAACAATGATTCCGTGCCCAGAGAAAGGCACCCAGGCACTCCAATAATCCATCGCTTTCTTCTGTTCATCACCCAGCAGTTGATTTTATGTTCAAATTATTATCTTTCAAATAATATTTTATGATGGATCGGGCAGCAGAACACAGAGGATGTGCCTGTACCCTTATTAAAAGAATATTGTGCTGATATTGTGACATTTTTGTCTATAAAGAATTTACACTTGCCCACATATGTGCACTTTGATCGATAGATCAGCGCGTGACCTTCCAGAGGAATCGATGGAATCAAAGCGCATTTTCTTCTGTAGTGGAGCTTAAGGGGGTGGATGGGGGTCTACAGTGTCCACCACAATCTGCACATTTGGCAGAGTTATTCTCTGAAGTACTTCTCAGTGAAGGTGGGAAGGGAATGAGGAAGGAATCACAAGGGAGCGTTTTTAGGCAGTGGATTCAACTTTGTCTGCTTTGATGGAACTTATAGACCTGTTCTGGGGCTAAAATGAACCCCCCCCCGCCCCACTTGCTCGTTTGAATAATTGTATTATATTCTTAGATTATTGCTTTGTTTGGGAGATGCGTAGCTCTCGCTCCAATACTGCTAACACTTGTAACTGGGCGTTCATTGAAGGCTCAGCTGTGCTGCCTCGTCGGCTCCTTGAGAGCCGCATGTTTGTAATGTGCACTTTACCACACTTGATGTACAAAATGCACAAAAACATCTGCTACATAAAATAAATGTAATATAAAATATAAATAAAAAATAATTTTAGTATCTCCTTGGCCATTGGAGATGTAGGCAACACATATAAACATGTTTTGAATAAATAAATTTTAGAAAAGTCGGTTAGAGAATATTTAGAACATAAGAACATGAGAAATTTACAAACGAGAGTAGGCCATTCGGCCCATCAAGCTCGTTTGGGGAGAACTTAACTAATAGCTCAGAGTAATTGTATGTTATTATTAAAATAACCTCTTTTCCTAAAATACTAAGTATGTACAGTATTTCAGTATATACTTCTTGCTAAAATAATGAAGTGGCATGGCAACCCAGTCAGACTTCACCACTGCTTCAACATCCAAGGCAAAGAGTTTGGCTCTCCCCTCTGCATGTATGCAGCATTTCCATGTCGTGCAGGTTCTCTCAGGGTGTTTCGCTTCACTCCTGAAGTCCACATGCATGCATTTAGGCTAACTGGTATCTCTATAGTGTGTGTGTCCTGTGATCTGTAATGGGCTGGCATTAAGTCCCCCCCCAACCCCACGTGGCTGAAGATCAGAGGCTGGTAGATGGATGGATAGTAATAATAATAATAATAGTAATAATAATAATAGTAAATTACATACTAGATAAGATGCAGAAAATGGTTGCAGGGAGTGTCTCTTAAGCATGGTCCTCAAAATGTTTGCCTTATTATAGCAGGGTAATATGTAAAGAAGAGAGATACTTCATTCATGCTGTGGGGAAATTGTGTTTTTGCCTAAGCCAGAAAGTTGGGTTCAAGTTTTGTGGTCTGGGCACAGGACTGGTCTGCTCCCAGCAGCCCTGGAGCAACTGCAGTAAAGGGCTTTGCATAAGGGCCCACCAGTGACATCACTCTGCCAGCCACGGTACTGGAGCAGGCGACCTTCCAATCACGGGCACAGCGTCCTAACTTGCTGAAACAGACACTACCCTAATCATTGTACACTGGATACAGGAATACACACCGAAAACCTAACTGGCTGAGAGAATGGACCTGAGTGTAGAGAATGTCTCAAAACCCACTGCTACACCCTGCCAATCTGGCCTACGTAGCCCAAAGGCCCTCACTCACCTTGTGTATTAACGTGATGCGAGCTGACTGACAGTGACAGATGTGATACTTAGGACTATCCATTAAGACACACTTATGGCCAGGGAAGAGCGCTGTAATGGTGATGGACTGTGAACAGGCATAAAGTAACGGATTGCACAGGTGCCTCTGTGAGTGTTGATGTTCGGTGATTTGTCTGGGCAAGATGCAAATGTTTGACCAAGGCCTATACATATGCATTTGCTCACACGCATGCAGGCCCTTGCCTAACAAATGACCTTATGTTGAGTGATCTTAGAAGATAATTGGAACTCGTGCATCAGCGTATCAGGATACTTTGTATAGAGATTCTATAGTTTACGTCAAGGTAGCCTGTGGTTTCTGAATCTTGATAAAATACCAATATCTATCCATCCATTTTCTATATTGCCTGCCCAGGATGGAGTCACAGTGAGTGTCAGAACCAAACACGAAAACAAAGGGGAGATTTCCTATACAGCAGGAATGGAGACCGTCTGGTCTTTGGGCTACATGCAGCCCGCAAGACGGTAACATCCAGCCCATGAGGCATTTCATAAATACAAAAAGCAACTTAAAAAGTATAAAAAATAAATATATAAAGCCATAATTGGACCAAACACACTATCAGGGCCTAGTTACCATGGAAACAACTTCATGTCATTCTGTCATGGGTATGGCTATAAGCCTTCACAGCAAATTTCATGTCAATTGACCAAAGATTGGCCAACATATGAGCTAACTGTCTGCTTGGTGACCTCATTGCCAAATTTGATAGGCTGTAATGGACAAATAGTTTTGAAAATAAAAAATCTGTCTTATTGGAAAGCTTTGTAAAGGTTATTTGCCACTAAATAAGACTGCCATTAGGCAGCAATAGTTCTTTATAGTATTTTGGAGGAGAGTGGCAGGAGTTAGAGATTAGCTGGTAGTTGTTTAGGTCAATTGGGTCCAGACCAGGGGTCTCATTTATCAACTGTGCGTATAAACAGTTTTTTGTGTGAATCAAGTGTGTGCACATTTTTACACATAGAATTGTATTTATCAGTTTCTTCCTGTATATACAAATATGCGTATATTTACAAACACTCTCGATTTTAAGTACGCACAAACCCCTAGCGGCAAAGAAGCGTAACTAAAACAATCCGATTGGTACATAGGATATGCCCATGGATTTGCCAACCTTGGCAGATTGACAAAAGGATTGATCTAGTTATGTTCAGACAAAGAATGTGCAGGCAGGTCATGCTTGCAACAAGGAATTGTTCTAAAGTCCTATGAGGTCCATGGTTAAAGAAATAATATATCACCCTCACTAAATACAGTTTTACGGTGAGTTACACCTGATCAACTAATGTCTAATCAATTTTGCGTCTGAGATCCGTAGAAAATAATATACACTGATCAAAAGACTCCTGAAAGTGGATGCAGTAGGACTTTAGTGGGTGTATGGCTTAGTGTTACAGGTGTAGGAGAATGGGCAGTGCTTCCAGCCGAATAACGACCCATGGTCCATATCTAACTTGTAATACAGTATGTATATAGTAATGCATATATGACGGAAAGCTACAATCAGCAGATATGATACAGACGCAGTACCGATACTGTACCATTTCATTACATAAAAAGAAACTTACTGTACTGTACGATAAAATATTTATAGTAATAAATACAATAAAATATTTCACCACAGCTTCAGGCACTGCCTTCTTTCTCAGTTACCATTGTTTGTACTTGCGTGCACTTTTTGATTTTGCAGTGCAATTCATCGTTTTTTAAATGAAATTTAAGTGAAATCTCCTTTTTATTATAAAGTGTTGTGATTTTGCATTTGCATTTTTTGCTGTAGAGTACTGTGTGCATATTGCACGGCATTATCTGCACGTGTCACCAGTCCCCACGCCAGGTCTTTCTCTTTCTTTGATGGGCCTGTCATGCCCTGCCTGCCTGGCCTACATGCTCTGCTTCCCTGGCTGCCTGCCCCTCTCATTTTCTCCCTAGTGTGGGTCTAACAAGCCACAACTGTTGCTTGTTTTGTCTTATTTCTCGATCCATCCCTCGTGTAGATCACTCCGGCTGCCTCTTGTTTGCTCCTTCATCAGTTGTGTTATAAAGTGCCTCCCAGTCATGTACTCCCCAGTCTGGTCATTGATGTTGCTACCTGCTTGTGCTCCAGAGTTTCTCCTGTGCTGTCCACCCTATCCGATCCTTGTCTCCCTGTTTTGATCCCTCAAAAAGGTCTTTCAAATATTTTCCTATTATACAGACAGTCCCCAGGTTACAAACGTGATCCATTCCCTAAGTTTGTTTTTAAGTTAGGTTTTTAGGCAAACCAGAACAACAATAATACAGTACATAATAATAGTCATAAGAAAATAATAATAGTAATAATACTGCAGTAATAAGAAAAGTAACAATGTGGGGACTATGCAAATAACCCTAATCCCAACAATGACAACCCTAACCCTAACCCAGCCCAAACCTGAACCCTAACCGAGCAAAATACAAGATTTTTGATTGCATTCACAGATTTCTTTAGTAAAATTGAGTTGGAACTTAAAAAAATGGTTGCCACAATGTCAAATTAACAGGTTTAATGGGTGTGAGGGATATGTGTATGCGGTCCCCACACAATGCCACAATTCAGAAATACCAGTTAGCTTAATCGCATGTCATTGGCAAAGTACCCAGAGGAAACTCTCCAACAAGGGGGCAGCATCACTGTGCCCATTTTTGTACATTGACATCACGTTACTTTTCTCATACTTTCAGAGTGGCCAACAACTGAGTATTTCACTCAAGCAAATCAGGGAACTTACTGAGACTTGAACTGATGAACTTACGGTAATGAATCCATAGCCTTAACCACTAGGCCACCTGGTGGTGGAAAGGGAATTCAAATTCATTTAGTGGCTTGCAATACACACAGGACATGAATCAATGTGACCCTGGGCTCTTACAGACTGGGCTTCCTTATCCTCAATGGGAAATATTTCCTCTAGCTTCCTTATCTTGGGAGCGCACAGGCGTAGGGTCTACAGTGCTCTCCCAGCTTTGTGCATCGTACGGCCTATCAGGAGACACACGTCACCGATCCGGCTCCGTGGAAACGGGTGTGGGGTTTGCAGTGCGATAACGGGGTGGGGGGGTGAGGAGTCACTGGGCCTAGTCGCTGTCAGTGGGGAACCTCTGGTACATGCCTACATTTCCTCCTCATAGATACGGAGCGTCTGGCATCATTCACAGTCTCAGCTTTCTGAAATAATGGAAAAATGGCAGCAGCAGTGGATTTGGCCGAAATCATTGTAGCACAAAGCTGCACTAGCCACTGGTGAATTTGCAAATGGAAAACCAAAATTTTCCAAATTCTTGCCAGCCAGTGTCTGTTCCATATTTATTAAACTGTATAGGTAACTATGTAAATATTATAACTGTATAAAAGGCACTGCTGCTGTAAACAATTATCTGACGTTATTAACGTTTTAATTTTTCCATGTATTCTTATAGCTGCAATAATAACACCAATAATAATAATTATTATTTTTATTATTGAATATAATATAAGTGAATAAGCGTAGGCATCTGTACATTATTAGGTTTCTTTTCAAAGTGTTTTAAATGAGCAGCAGTAGTCTTGCTTTGCTGGATACTTACCAGCAGATAGTGCTGTTGTTCTCTTATAAAACTGAAGTTTAAATTATTTCTATGATGGCAGGCTCTGGTGCCGTATGTTCTGTTTTTTCAAGTGTCCCTGACGTCTTAAAGATATTCTCCAAGCATAAAACAAGCGTATTTTACATATAAATACAAATGTATAATTCCATGTAATTATTTATTTAAGTGGAAATGTATTTGTACTGAAGGCTAGCAAAGAAATGCAATACTCATTCTCAACAGATATCCATGCCACTGGTTTTTGTAACTTGCACTAAACATTACGATAAAGCACAAACTTCCCATACAGGAACAAAATCGATGGCTAAAAGCCACTTCTCTAAATAAAAGCGATAAATTTATTTTGATGTCTAAGTAACTAGGCCTCCAAAACTGTGAAATCCTATTATAGAAAGACAGCTGATAGTTTGCTTTAATCGATGCAGTAAAGTTCAGTAAATGATTACCTTCTGACTGAGCAACTTTTAAAAATACCCTTGTGAAGGGCACCTAAACACTAACTCCTACAATTGGTTGTAGTTGAAAACAGTTATAGAGAAATTGAGACATAAAAAATGGACAGACAAAGTAAAAGAGGCCATTGAGAGCCAGGTTGGCACTTAATCTCTTTTATTGCTGGGCTCACAACAGGACAGTGAACAGTGGGGGGAGGGGGAAGGGGAAGGGGGGGGCATCAGCCAGTTAACTGATGTATCTCCTGTGATTTGCAATAAACTGTCATTCAGCTTGGCCAACAGACAGCAACAACTTTGTTCCCAATGTTTCTTTTAATTACTGTTTACTCATTAAAGTAATTTACACAGCAGAGTTGTTTAAGGAGCTGCATCACTGCTTGGGAAGTCCTGGAAGAGGGTGTCTGCAGACCTGTAAAATGCTTTGTTTGATCCACGTGCGTACCACCTGCCGCAGGGCAGCTTATTTAATGTGTTAATGTCCGATGTCATTTTATGTCAAGTCATCGCTTTGCAGTGCACTGCTTCCCAGTGTCTATTAAATGCCCGGAAGCTTCTGACAGCCTGGAAGATCAGAGGCAGGAGCTGCGTTTATTAGACCCTGATCTTTTGTTTTTGTGCACTGGATGTCCTTTGAAAAAGGGCGTGTCTTGTGTTTAATCAGCTGTAATGGATCATTTTGCAACAGGGCAAGAGTGCAGCAGAATTAAGGGCGGGAAGGTGGGGACTTTCTCTCTCTCTCATCATCAATATCTCTTTTTCTCCTAATCCCCCGCCGTGAGGGATAGAGAGGTCAAGGTCTGTTCACCCGTCACCAGGAGTGTCTAACCCAGAATTATCGAGCGGTTCTCAGTCCATTGCGCTACAGAGGAAAGCCGTTATTTACAACACACAGGCTTGTGAGAAGGAGATGGTGACAGTTATACAAAATCCTGAATAAAGACAGTAGATACCAAACTATATGGCAAACTATAAGTAGGAAACAGCAGTGAAAAGCAAAAATGCAGTTTACTAGCATATGCTGCAATAATGAAATGAAAGAGTCAATGATGTTGTGTTTTGGCACCTAGACATGCAATAAATAAAATTGAAATTCCTTTGTGAACCATATGCAGTGTAAAACAAAGGTGTTCGTTCCAGGTGGAATAAGCATTAAACATACCACAGAGCCATTTGCAATGGTCCATTCTCAATCCTCTTGTGATCACTTCCTTGTTCCTACAGATGCTGAGAGGCTTGGAGGAGTGAAAAGCAATCACTGCACATTGTGAGAAATGGTGACATTTAGGGTTTGCGCAGGGAATTGGTCAGCCTCAGCTCTGCGTCCTCATACCTACTCAGAGTGGGAAGTACAGATACAGAGTGAGAAGTACAGATACAAAAAAACACATTTCATCTGTGTAATTACATAAAGTCCGGATAAAGTCCTTATTAACAACTAATGTTAATTGGCAACCCACTGCATTTTCTCCTTAAAGACGATTGCAGTAAAGTGCATACACAGACTCGCTGCCTGCTTTATGAAGACACTCAGCATTTTGAAACATCACAATGAAGTGATTCTTATTATGACAAATACCGGCAAAGACTGTCACTCATCCTGAATGTATAGAACGATTTGAAAGGCATCTCTTTGTAAACCCTGGGAATGCTCTATAGGGCGTGAATATTACAAGCTTATGGAAAGACTTGGTTACAGCTATAAGGTTATACTTGTGTCAGATATTCCGGCATCCCTCTATATCAGAGTGCTGAATGGGGTGGTAGAGTCATGGAATATAATTCAAATGTTACCTGTTATTTGTCAACAAGATGCCTTTGCAAACATTGGCTGAAAGTCTTTATAGCTCCATCGGCTTGAATTTTCTCACTGGAAGATGGGAAGACAAACAAGCATGAGAGAGCGATCCTCTACGGCATGGAGTTAGTAAGGGATCATACATAAGCCATTGTCGTCTTATTTATGGTGACACAAACTTTTATCGTCTCACTGAAACTGTTCGATCACACTGACATGACGCCGTGTATGGGTTTGCGGATGAAAACTCTGTGCCACTGCTCAGAAGGTCACTGGGAGAGTAATGTCACCCTGAGCAAAGGCTTTAACCCCAAATTCTCGGGGGGGGGGAGGTTTACTGACCCTGCTCTCTGAACCTCACTAGAATGTTTTTATGTACAAAAGTGGGTGATACTTTGCTTGGCACAAATAATACAGCATTATGCTCTAACCTATGTAACAATTAACCACAGTCTAAGTCTTAGTTACATACTGAACTCATGCTCATTCATCATTAAAGTATTGTGACGCATCTTTTATCTCAAGCAGTTAATATATTTGTTACTATATCTGTTAATTCTGATAATCTTTGTGAACTACTGGAGGGACTACTGAAGGAACAAGTCATGAATAACACAAGTGAAGTACTGATCTTGTGTTGGTTCATCAATAATGAATCGTGACGCATCTTTTATCTCAAGCAGCTACTGTATTTGTTCATGATTCGTATTTCAGTAGCATCTAAGTATTTGTATCCCCTCAAGTAATGTATTACACAAAAGCGGCCGTAAGTGAAAGCAATGTGAAATTGTATCTGTTACTGGCCAAGTTGTGAGATTGGGGTCCTGTTCACTGTTAGTTGCTACACTCCAGTTCAGTAAGAGTTTGAAACAAACCTACTGTAATGAGTTTCAAGTGAATATAGCAGCAAAAAAAAAAACATTTCACAGGCAGCAGCATAACAACAATGATAAGAAACCACAATCCCTCAATTAAGGTCAGATACCACTGGCCAGTGATGGAGTATTAAGGACATTGTGGTTATAAATCCCCCGAAACCATCAGCACAGGGAGTTAGCAGCGAGCAGTCATGGTCTTGCCTGAAGTACAAATCAATATTAATGTAACATCACAAAACTGCACCTAAAGCTACAGTGAAAAGCCATGTCAATTTTTTCACATTATAGCACCTCCAAATATGCATGCATTTCTCTGACCAAAGATGCATTCTGAATCATAATAAAATGGAAAAATTAAAATAATAATAATAATAATAATAATAATAATATATGTATGTCTACATGAATAGTAAACTTTGCTCTGATATGTGTTTGGAAAATGGATGGCTGGATACATGCATGTGTGGATGGATAAAGTTCCTGTCATGAACAGAGAGTATTACAGTCTACCTTATGCCTTCATTTTCTGTGACCGCATATCTACGTTTTGCAGCTTTTCATTGTGTGATAAACATATGCTCTCGTGCTCTCATGCCATCTATCCAGCATCTACATTCTATCAACAATTATCTAACATCTGTTCGCCCAAAATACTATGAAAACAAGTTTAAATATTTAAACTAATATTCAGTGTTAGTATGTCTATTTCTGTGGGTGGCATAGTGGCATAGTTAACATATTTTAGGAATAATTTACAATTTTTATCCCTCTTAAAAAAGAATATAAAAATATTAATTATGGTGATCAAAATAACATCGATTTATCTTTGGACTTTTTCGCTACTAGTACGGCGTAAGTAAACGAATGAGAATCTTTACATTTGTAACGTAAGTCGCATCAGAAGCTAATATTGTAGGGACCAAATGTCCCTACAATATGATGAAAACCTGACATACAGGGGGCCACTTTTTCGGTCACCACAAGAGGAAACTCATTTCTATAAAAATCACTGCAATCAAAAAAGTACAAATGCCAAGTCTTGTACTTTGTTTGGTGACTTATAATTAAGATTTATGGCTGGGACAGGTTAAGGTTGTCATAGTTGGGATTACAGTTTTGCTCGTAGAAATGAATGGATGGTCCCCACAAAGATATGAATACATACGCAAGTGTGTGTGTGTATTTTGTTCCACATGGGTTTCATTTCCATTATAAGACAGTCAGCCTGTCCATCCACTCAATTTCTGTAACAGTTTGTCCCATTCAGGGTTGCAGGGGTCCAGAGTTTATCTATGGGTATAAAGCAAAGAATAACCCAGGATTGGGTGCCCCCCCATTTCAGGGAGGACAGATAGCAGTTCGGGTAAATGCCTGTGGTGTGTCTGTGTGTCTGTGTGTGCGCCCTCTGGTGGACTGACAAGGTGTATCCCGGCCTTGTACCCTGCGCTGTATGGGATAGTGACCCTGACTAGGATAAGCAAGACAAATGGATCAATATCTCTTATTCTAAGTACACAGTTCAATAATTATGAATAATATAATCTGTTCAGTGAAAGAAAGGTAACACAAATCACAGGGAAAATACGACAGGCCTGGACTGAGAAGGATTCTCCAATCTGGATGGTGACCCTCTGATGATTGGTTAGGCCTGAATTCATGCTAGCTCTATTGCTTTAGCACCGTTAGCAATTCAACATTAACGATAAACTGAATCATGCAGGGACATTGCGGATTTTTCAGCACCAGGGTGCTCCTCTTTCTTTGAGCTGATTACAAAAACTGTCTAAGCTGTCAGCATCAACCACACCTAGCAAATCCATAATTCTCTAAGGAGATGGATATTGACTTTTCATTTTCCCATATGTAAACACTGTCAAATATTCAACATAATCGATTTATTAGCTGGGGATGTTGTTTCTCCAATGCAAGGTTTGAACTTTGGCTTATTATGTTTTATCTTCTGGAGAATTCCTTCTTCATTTGAGATTGTCAGTAAGGGAACAGCATGTATCTCGAAGTTTATTTGAAGATTCACAGGAGACCGGCTTGACATCAAAGCAGGACTTGGCAACTGACGGACAGTCATTGCTGATTTTCAGTGTTTTTTTTCTGAGACCGGAGTCAAATTTTCACCCTTTCAGAACACAGAGACGGTACCAACCTAGACTTAAAAAAAAGCTTTCAAAGAATCCCACACGACTAAAGAATGAGGGAATCACAGTGGCCTTTGCAGTATGATGAAGTCTAACATCATCACCCTTCCTTCAGATCGATATGACAAAACAAAGAAAGGTGTTTCCCAATATTTGCCTTGCAGTCATTCAAAGCTAAAACACGTAAGTTATTTAATATATAATCCCATAGAATATCCGATGAAATATGCTCGATTAGCTGTTTTATATATTAAACAGACTGTGATTCCTGC
Source organism: Cryptomyrus ogoouensis (assembly GCA_025773925.1). Lineage (NCBI taxonomy): Eukaryota > Metazoa > Chordata > Actinopteri > Osteoglossiformes > Mormyridae > Cryptomyrus > Cryptomyrus ogoouensis. The sequence goes on from JAOYFF010000116.1 coordinate 28,242,352, forward strand.
CTAATATGAATACATTGCCTTAAGTATATGACAGGCATGTTATTATTAGGGATGAGAGAGTTTTTACTGCATCACGCAGTCAGGATTAAATCGTGCGTCAGTCTGTCTGTTTTGAAAGCACTGAAATTCAGCTTATTCTTGTCTGCCAGTAGTATTTTTTTGGAAATGAATAATTTATTAAAATATGGGTCATTCTCATGAACTTGAGAATTTAAAAAAAAAAAAGTTTAAATGAAACAATACTTTTTGTGCAGAGCAACTGACTTTACCGTAATGTTTTAGGTATATAAAAATTGTGTCATTTGTTACTCTAATTTGATGATTTTTAATCATTTTGCCAAAGAGTAGCCAAAAATCAAAGAACCAGATAAACTGTTCCTAAATCTTTCAACTTCAATACATTTAGTCCACAATAAACAATCAGATTTTGCTCAGTTTTTGGTTAGTTTTGCCATTTTTCATCTCACCTCTGTAACTGTTGTCTTGAATTTGATGAATTACTTTTGTTAATTGCAGAAATAAATGGTAATGATTAAGTACCCCAGAGGTAAAATTGTCGGTTTAAACAATGAAGTTGTATAATTTGAGTCTGCAAACTATTTTGAAAAATCAGAGAAAATGAATATGTTACAGTAATGAGCTGATGAAAATAACCCATATACTCCCCTTTATATTCATTGTATATTAATTTGAGGATTAAATGCACAAATCATGGGGTGGCAGTGTTGCAGTGCTTAGCACTGTAGCCTCACACCTCTAGGACCAGGGTTCGAGTCTCCACCATGGCTCCATGTGTGTGGAGTTTGCAGGTTATCCCCGTGTCACTGGGAGTTTCTCCTCACTATCCAACATGCTAAGGTAAATTGGAGTGTTGAACCCTTTGTTACACCCATAGGCTCCAGACACCCCAGAACCCCAGATGGATGTGTAAATATTTATGTTTGTAAGTTTAAATGTTAGGTGTATTTAATTACAATCATGGAAAACTACGATTTATATATTTTTTTTATCGATTCACAGCCCTAGTTATTATGTAGATAGATAGATAGATAGATAGATAGATAGATAGATAAAAACATTCAAAAGAAACAAAACCTACTATGAACCTGCA